>JXCR01138578.1:82217-144750 GCA_002079205.1 Phalaenopsis hybrid cultivar | reverse complement strand
TTTGGCTTCTTTCACTCTTGTGAAGGAGTAGAGCCAATTAATTTGGGGTTTGGTGCTGTGTAGGTTGAGATTGGATTTTGTCCTGGTTTCGGGGAAGGATTTGAGCTAAAAATTGGCTTTCTGTGGTGGAATTGAGAGGGGTAAATGGATTGGAATATGCTAAGGGTCTCTCAGGGAAGCTCACAGAGGAGTTTGAAAGGCCTTGGTGAAAATTTTTTTACCACCCCAATATTCATGGCCGTGGGGTGGGTTTTANCAATTGAGCTTGGATTTGGTTTAAATTTGTCACATGTAAGGTGAATTTGAGTTTAGGATTGAAATTGCGGGAGATTGGATCCAAATTGATGGACATTTGAAGTAAATTTGGGGAAATTGGGCCTTTAAAGGCAATTTGGGGGTTTTGGTCAAAATGGTCAAATTGATCAAATTGAATCCAATTGAAGGGTCCAAATGGGTTTTGGGAACATTTGGAGTGATTTTGGAGGTTTTGGGAAAGTTTGGGGTGCCAAGGGTATTTTTGTAATTTTGGCAATTTTGGGGGTATTTTGGTTAAAGATGGTCAAATTGACCAAATTGGGCCATATGGTAATTGAAAGAAATGAAATTGGGAATATTGGGATTTATTGGGAATTTTATGGGACTTTTGGATTTCGGGTTAAAGGAGGGTCCTAAGGACAGTTAGGTAATTTGGGAGTGTCTGGGGCAAAAGACCCAAGATTAGTATTTCAAGTAGAATTGGATAAATATCCATTCTAAATGAACCATGGATCAATAAAACCCTCATTTTGGGTTCTTATGGATTGGTTTTAGCCAGAATATTGTGAGGATATTGTGTACCCTAACTCCAAACCAACACCCAGGGTCAATCCTAAGGCCAAGTAATCTTATAAGAACTCCTCTTGAATCCTCTCATAATGATCTTACCTACTAAATGCTAGAAGTTAAGATCAATATGTGAAACTTCAAGTTGAGTACAGAGAAAAGCGAATTTCTAATGGTGGGGTACCTCTTCTAGTTTTCTAAGACTAGTCAATAGGAAAGTCCTATAGACCTACTAAATGCTAGAGGTTAAGATCAATATGTGGAATTTCAAGTTGAATAAAAAGAAGAGTTTTGAATTGATCTTACCTTCTAAACATTAGAGGTTAGGACCAATATATGGAATCTCAAGTTGAGCAAAGAGAAGAATTTTGAATTTCTAATTGCGCATTTCTAGGGAACTCTAACTTGAGTAAATAGAAGAGTTTTGATTTTTTAATTGTGGGGGTACTTTTTGTAAGTTTTTGAGATAGTCAATAGGGAAATCCTATGGCTAGACCTAGGCTACTAAAGAAGTTTTCTAGACCTCAACCAAAAGTGAGGTCAACACATCTTTCAAATTATAATTGAACACTTTAATCGCCCAATATGCCTTATGCTCATGTTCAACTGGTAAGTGAAAATCTTTTCCAAATATTAGCCTATGTAGGGACATTCCTATAGGAGTATTGTATGCAGTCCTATAAGCCCACAAAGTTTAGTCAAGTTTGACTGACAAATCCATTTTTGTTAGATTCTCACATTTTTACTTAATTCTTTTAATTTTCTAATTAAATAATTTAACCAAACCACTTGTCTAAGGATGATAAGCAGTGACAATCTTATGAGTTATATGATATATCATTAATAATTTCTCCAATATGGCATTTCTGAAATAAATTCCCCCATCAGTAATGATAACTCTTGGCACCCTAAATCTACAAGATATATTAATTTTCAAAAAAATTGCAACACTTTGAGCATCACAACAAGGTAAAACAATAGCTTCTATCTATTTGGATACATAGTCCACTGCTAATAGAATATATAAATTTTTAAAAAATGGCATAAATGGACCCATGAAATCTAATCCACAAACATCAAATATTTCAACTTCTAGCATATAATTTAGGGGCATCTCATTTCTTCAAAAAATATTGCCTACTCTTTTACATCTATCACAAGTTTTGATATAAGCATTAACGTCTCTAAAAATTGTAGGCCGATAAAATCTATATTGTAAAATTTTGTGTGTTTTTTTATCAACACCAAAATGTCCCCCAAAATCATAATTATGACATTTTTGGATAATCTCATAAGTTTCTTGAAATGGTACACATCTTTAAATAATCAGATCCTTTCCTTATTTATATAAAAATGGGTCATCTCAAAAATAAGTTTTAGCTTCTAAAATAAATTTCCTCTTCTGTTGGTATGTCATTCCATAGGGTATAATATCACTAACAATAAAGTTCGCAATGTCGGTATACCATAGAACACCCCACTCATTAATAGTGAACAATTTTTCATCTAAAAAATGTTCATTAATTTCATTTTCAAAATAGAATAATTTTTCTAACTCAAGCGTAGACAAATGATCAACAATTTGATTTTCAATCCCCTTCGAATCTACTTTTACAAAATCAAATTCTTCCAAAGAAAGATCCATCTTATAAGTCTAGGTTTAGAATCCTTCTTTTTCATTAAATACTTAATAACATAATGATCTATATGTACTTCACAATGAGTTCCAATTAAAATGATCTAAATTTATCAAAAGCATATACTATTGCTAATAACTCTTTTTCATTTGTTGTATAATTAAAATTTATCAAAAGCATATACTATTGCTAATAACTCTTTTTCAGTTGTTGTATAATTAATTTGAGTTTCTTTAAGAGTTTTACGAGTATAGTAAATAACTTTGAAAATTTTATCATATTTTTGTCCTAAAATAGCTACAATAGCATAATCACATTAATTCAAAAGATTTTTCCCAGTTTGATGAAACTATAATTAGTGTAGTGATTAGTTTTTCTTTTAATAATTTAAAAGCTTTTTAGGCATTCCTCATCAAAATTAAAATTGCATCTTTCTACAGTAAATAGCATAAGGGCTTAGCAATCTTTGGAATGTCTTTAATATATCTTCTGTAGAATTCAGCATGTCCTAAAAAACTTCTAATTTACCTTACACTTGTTTAATAAGGTAAATTAGCAATCACTTAAATTTTAGCAAGATCTACTTCCATACCATTTTCTGATATTTCATGTCCTAATACAATTCCTCTTGCTACCACAAATTGGCATTTTTCCCAGTTAAGAACTAAATATGTTCCTTCACAGCGTTTAAGAACTTTGGATAAATGTTCTAAACATGAGTGAAATGAAGTTCCAAACTGCAAAAATTCATCACGAATACTCCAATCCCTTTTTCAATGAAATCACAAAAAATTGCTATCATACATATCTGAAATGTAGCAGGGGCATTACATAAACCAAAGGGCATTCTTCTAAATAAAAAAGTACCATAAGGATTGGAAAATATTGTTTTCTCTTGATCCTCAAGAGATATTTGAATTTGGTCAAAACCAGTATATCCATCCAGAAAATAGGGTAGATATTGATCCGATATTGTGAACTTTATTACTACAACATATTGAAATTAACGATGGGCTAACCCATGCACTATCTGAAATAGGGTAGATAATTTCAGCATCTAACCACTTCAAATTTTCTTTCTTTACAACTTCTTTCATAACAGGTTTCAATCTCCATTAAGGATTATCTCTGAGTTTGTAGTTCTCTCCCATATGAATTTTATGCATGATATTGAAGGACTGATTCCTTTAATATCAGCAATTGTCCATCCAAAGGCTTTCTTAAAATTTCTTAGAATTTTCATCAACCTTTCTTTTTCTTCCATCGTTAATTTTGAGGAAATTATAACTAGTAAAGTAGATGAATCTCTTAAAAAAGTATATTTTAATTAATCAGGAAGTAACTTTAACTTTAGTTCTGAAAGTTTTTCAATAAATGGACAAAATGATTTATCTTTATCTATCGTGTCCAAAACTTCAAAACTTTTGTAGGGTATTTCATTGATTTTAAAATGTTAAAAGTAACAGTTTGATCATTGGCATGTATTGTTAATTCCCCTTTATACACATCTATCATTGCTCTTCATGTGGCTAGGAAAGGTCTCCCCAAAATGATAAGTATCTCTTTATCTTCCTTCATATCTAGCATAATGAAATCAACAGGTAAGATAAATTTATCCACTTTCACTAGGACATCTTCTATAACTCCTTTAGTGTATCTAATCGAACGATCTACTAACTATAGAGTTACATTAGTAGGGGTTATTTCTCCTAATCCCAATCTTTTAAATATTGATAACGACATAAGTTTAATGCTTGCACCAAAATCACATAAAGCTTTCTCATAAAATCTTTCTCCTATTGCACATGAAATTGTAAAGCTACCAGGATCCTTAAGCTTTTAAGAAGCTTCTTCTGAATTATCACATTGCACTCCTCACTAGGTGCAACAGTCTCATTGTCTTCAAACTTCCTTTTCCTGTTGAGAATATCCATCATAAACTTTAGATAGCTTGTCATTTGTTCTAAGGCTTCAGCAAATGGAATATTAATTGTAAGCTTCTTAAATATTTCTAAAAATTTTGAAATTTTTTATCTAACTTCTGCTCACAAAGTCTATGAGGAAATAGAGGTGGTGGTTTTTACAAATCAATTTTTAGTGGAGAAATAGGTCTCTCCGAATCTTTTGGAGCGTCCTCTTTTGATTTTTCAATTTCTGCTCTCTCTACTTCAATTTGTTTTTTAACCCGACCTTCCAACTCTCTTCTGCTTCTAAGTTGAGCGGCTTTTACTTGTTTTTTATTTTGGTCTTTTGGATTTGATTCAGTATTACTAGGAAGTGTTCCTTGGGATCTATCACCTAATTAATTTGCTATTTGCCCAAGTTGATTCTCAATATTTCTAATTGGAGCTCCTTGACTTTGTAGTTGATTTCCCATTTGTAACAACACTTCTTATATAGACAACTTCTTCTCCTTTAACTGTGTATTACAATTGAAACCTGGAGGATAAGTAGATCTATAATTATTTTTTCCCTGGGTTTTCTAGTTTGCTAATGGGTTTCTTTGGTTGTTTCCCCATTGTTGATTATTACCACACAAATTATTAATCCAGTTAAAGTTAGGAAGATTCTTCCAACCTGGGTTATAATAATTTGAATATGGATTATTCTGCTTATTATTTATGACATTCAATGTTTTTAATGATGCTTGAGAATCTACCGTTTGGCTTAATGAATTCTCTTCAATCATGGAAATTGGTGGAGAAAAATTCATTCCAAATTGGTCTAACTTCCTTGAAATTGCAGCAACTTGATTTGCCAACAAGGTGAATGTATTAGTTTCATGAATATTTACTACTTTCTTAGGATTTACCCTCTCA
This sequence comes from Phalaenopsis hybrid cultivar, assembly GCA_002079205.1. Lineage (NCBI taxonomy): Eukaryota > Viridiplantae > Streptophyta > Magnoliopsida > Asparagales > Orchidaceae > Phalaenopsis > Phalaenopsis hybrid cultivar. The sequence continues at coordinate 139,472 of JXCR01138578.1, read as the reverse complement.
GAAGGCCATTGAAAATTATTGATAGCCATTTCTTCAATTAAAGCATAAGCATCGTGAAATGGTTTTGATATCAATGAACCACCAACAACGACATCGATAATTGTCTAAGAGATCAAAATAATCCATTATAAAAAGTTTGAATTATTAACTAATTTGTTATAGCATGGTGTGGACACTTTCTTAAGGAGATCTAGCTAATCCATTATAAAAAGTTTGAATTATTAACCAATCTGGTATAACATGGTGTGGACACTTTCTTAATAGTTCTTTAAATTATTCCCATGCTTCATAAATAGATTCCCATTCAAACTGATTAAAAGATGTAATATCATTTCTAAGCTTTGTAGTATATGTGGAAAATATTTAGCAAGGAATTTTTGTGCTAAATCACCCCAAGTTCTGATAGATCCAGGTGCTAATGAATTCAACCACATCTTAGCTTTATCCCTTAGTGAGAAAGGAAATAAATTAGGTTTTATGGCATCATCTGATACACCATCGTTTTTAAATGTAGTGCATAATTCTAGAAAATTGGCAAGATGTAAATTTGGATCTTCAGTTAGTGATCCCAAAAATTGATTATTTGATATCATTTGGATAATAGCAGGTTTAAGCTCAAATGAATTAGCCACTACAGTAGATTTTTGAATACTACAATAGATAATAACAGGTTTAAGCTTAAATGAATTAGCCACTACATTAGGTTTTTGAATACTACAATAAAGTTCATTTACAGTAGGGTTGTCATAATCTCTTAAAGGTCTAAACTTTTGATTATTTTGGTCTGCCATTTCTATAATTTTTTTGGATTTTTCAAAATTTATAATTTTTTTGGTCTTTTTGATTTTTCTAACAGTTCTTTCTAATTCAGAATCATAGGACACTAGTTCTTCAGAACCTGAACTATGCATACACTAACATATAGTAAAATAAAATAAATAAACGAAACAAAACTAGATAAGATAAGATAACTTAAATTTTAAATAAGTCTTTCAAAAAAAAGAAATTTTCTTTTAAAATCAATTTCTCCTCGGCAACGGTGCCAAAAACTTGATCCCTGGATACTGCTAATATGCACAGTACAACAATAATTCGGATTATATTTCAGTTATATTTCCTTACTTTGCAGCAAAACCAAAAACTTGACCCTCAAGGAAAATAAGAATTTAATTTTTAATTTGTATAAATTAGGATACTACGCAAGTATATGTATCATTATCAAGTAATATAGGACTTTTTGATTAAGACTTGAATATCGAACCCGTAGGGAGAATACGCAATATGCACTATTGAACAGTGATTTTTAATAAAAAGATAATTATCTAAACTAAAGATGATTTTTGTAGTAATGAAAATTTAAATCTTTTTGGTATTTTCAATATGTTGTTAATAATTTGAAAAGATAACTAGAGTTTTTTGTAGAAGAAAATCACTAAATATGAAAATATTTTTCTTCTTGTTATGAATTGGTGATAAATATAAGAATTTTGTTGTGGAAGTATGCAAATTGTGTTGTGCCAAATAGGAGAAATGATATTTTTTACCCTTACTAGAGATGATATAAAGAACATTGGCTAATTTAAAGTTTGAATAGTTCTGAAGACAGGCTAGGCCCTTACTAGAGATGAAGAACATTGGCTAATTTAAAGTTTGAATAGTTCTGAAGACCAGCTAGGTAGGGAAGATACTAGCTCTCACTCTAAAGTTCCCTCGATTCCCTCCTTAAAGTTTGAATAGTTCTGAAGACCGGCTAGGCAGGGAAGATACTAGCTCTCACTCTAGAGCAAAGTTTGAATAGTTCTGAAGACCGGCTAGGCAGGGAAGATACTAGCTCTCACTCCAGAGTTAAGTTCTGAAGACCAGCTAGGCAGGGAAGATACTAGCTCTCACTCTAGAGTTCCCTTGATTCCCTCCACCTAGGGGCTAACATCTTTTATGAGAACCTAAAACAATAAACCAAGTTGGGGGCTTTAACATGTCCCTTTAAAGTCCTCTAACTCTTCATCCTTCAATGAATATTTTCCTATTTATTAGCACTCAATCATATGAACTACACTCTCATTCTTAAAACCTCATATGATTCTTTTCAATTGTTGACTGAGACAATACCAGTCTGGTTCTTACATGTTCTCACAACAAATTTTAACATCTGGATTGGTCAAATCAAGAAGTTAATGAAGTGCATGAATTTAAATTGTCACAATTTCTTCCATCATTAAAGAACAATACTTCCACAACTTCCATCCAAAACTTAATTATTTATCATTTTAAGAAGAAAGATAAAGAAAACTACCTAGAATCCATGGAGAAAATAAAAGCACACTTTTTTTAAAAGAATAAGAAATCATTGTCAAACCAACAACAAGTCTCAATTAAAACCAAAAGTAGTCTAAAACAAAAAAGAAAGATAAAGAAAATAACTCAGAATCCATGGAGAAAACAAAACCACACTTTAGTTTAAAAGTACTTAAAAAAAACTACTCAAAATCCATGGAGAAAATAAGAAACACACTTTAGTTTAAAAGAAGAAATCTTGTCAAACCAACAACAAGTCTCGATTAAAACCAAAAGTAGTCTAAAACAAAAAGATAAAAAAACTCAGAATCCATGGAGAAAACAAAACCACACTTTAGTTTAAAAGTAGAAATCATTGTCAAATCTCATAATCCATGGAGAAAATAAAATCACACTTTAGTTTAAAAGTAGAAATCATTGTCAAACCAATATTTATGGAGAAAATAAAACCACACTTTAGTTTAAAAGAAGAAATTATTGTCAAACCAACAATATTGTATGGAGAAAACAAAACCATACTTTAGTTTAAAAGTAGAAATCATTGTCAAACCAACAATACATTAAACCACACTTTAGTTTAAAAGTAGAAATAATTGTCAAACCAACAACAAGTCTCAATTAAAATAAAAGTAGTCTCAAAACAAAAAGATAAAAACTTATCTCAAGTCCTCCACCAAACTCTTGAAGTTCTATTGTTTCTCTTCCCTTTACAATCACTCAAAATAAAGTAACAAAAAGGATAAAATAAAAGTATAAGTGGTGCCTGAAAATCTCTCCAAACTAATTTCTCAAATGAGAACTTTCAAAACTTTCCAACTCTTTCATAACTCTTTTCTAAGTCCTCTCTTCTTTCTTTTATAATTTTCTAAAAGGTGTCTTGGTTTCTCTTCAAAATATGTCTAGATTCGATGTATTTCTTCAAGAGATGCATCCTTTCATGATAATTTTCTTCCATGGTTGTTGTAACCACCTATCAAGCCAATGAGTACCTCAAAAACCTCTTCACAGTTCACAGAAACCAAATTTACTCGTCCAGTAACTGTCACTAGCACTTAAACACGGGGCCTCTAGCGCTTAGGCAAGACCTTCTCTGTTTAACTGGCACTTAAGCGCCGAATATGGCGCTATGGCGCCAAAACTCTTTTACACATTTTTCACATTTTTTGCTCCAAATTTGATCCTTTTTCACCCCTTTAAGAATTTTTCACCCTTTTTACCTGCATCTGCAAAAAAACACAAAAATATCTTCCATTAAAGTGCAATATCTCAAAAATAGATATAAAAATGTGTCTAAAAACACTATATAGTTTAGGTGTATAAAAAACACTATATAGTTTAGGTGTATCAGTAACACCGAAGGCACACTTTAAGGGATTTATTTTAAGGTTAAATTATCATATCTGCTAAAAAACATCTCTTTAATCATATAAGTGATTGTCTTTCAATTCGATCTTGATGACCACATCATCCACATAACATTCAACTTAATTATGATGTGATAATCAAATATCCTTGCCAGTATTCACTGATAAGTTGGACCAGCTTTCTTCAATCTGAATGACATTAATGTGTAACAATACACTCCATTTGATGTTTTGAAAGTTGTGAGCTTCTCATTATCTAGTGTCATCTTAATCTAGTTGTATCTGAAGGACCCATCAATAAAAGAGAAAATTTAATGGGTCGACGTGATATCAATCATCAACTCTGGAATTGGTAGCAAGAATTCATTTTTTTGTCATGCTTTGTTCAGATCTCTGAAATCCACACGCACTTGAATCTGACCATTCTTCTTTTTAAACAGCACACATTGACCAACAAGGTCGGGTAGTGTTCTTCAAGGATGAACCTAGTGTTTATAATATTTTTGACCTCTGCCATGACTTGTTGCTCGATCTCCAGATGCATTCTTCTAGGATCTTGTCTGACTAAGATAATGGCTTGATCCAATCCCAATTTAGGAACTACAGCCTTTGGAGCTAATACGGGCATCTCTTCATAACTCCATATGAAAGAATCTATAAACTCCATTAACAATTTGAAAATATTTGTGAAGTCTTCTTCACTGAGCAAGAAGCTAACAAAGGAAGGTCTAGGCTCTTCGCTTGTCCCTAAGTTAATATCAACTAAGGAATCTTCAAGATCTTTTAAAGCTTCCAACCAATCTTCCACAGGCTCATCAGTAATAATCATACAAAATTTTGTATCATTCACTGCCCTACCATGCCAAACCAAGACATGTCTTTGAACTACAAGGTCGACGGGTATTGCTCCATAGTTTCTCAAAAAGGTGTGACTAGTCTTTTGACCACTGCTTAAGAACAACACCACATTGATCTATTTTTTTCTCTTCTAAATTTTGTAATGAGTCTATAGGTGTCTTCTCATGAACTAGAACAACCGTCCTCTTCAGCACCCTCCTCCTTATAAAAATCACTGAGGTTTCATATGATTTGAGAATTACTAATTGAATTAAAATAAAGTTCTAGATTAGTTTGGTTTTCATTAGTTACGTTTTTGATAGAATTAGTCAAAACGTAGCCACATCAGAACTCTTCTCATTATAGTATCCCACGAGGGCAAATAAGTAATCATACAGAGTCATAGGTTCCTAAGAAAAGTAGCCCCTAGTCTACTCTTCATGTCTTTAGTCTTTCACTTTGCGGTCTCCCCCGTCTTCTTCTTCTAAAAAGGCTCTTCAATTGCAATCAATACTACTGGTTTAGCAGGTCTTGAACTTTGAACTAAAGATGTTTAAATAAGATGTAAAATATTTTTTTAAGATTTTCTCCTTGTTGTACTTCATCCTTTATCGACTATGTATCAGTTAATCATAATAATAGGATCTACATAAATGACAATGGCATAACCTCTTTCAAGTTCTTTCATGTACTCTTTCAGGATTGTTATGTTTTCTCTTCCAAATTCTTGTGGTAGGGGCAGTACAATGGGTGATCCTTCTTATCCACTTCCTTTGGCTTTCTAGGCTCTAGTAACTAGAAATCAAACCTCTTCATTAGGCTACAAAACATCTTACCAATTGCTTCATCTTTAAAGGGATAAACTTTGTTCAAAAGCTCTTACAAGGTGCATCTTCTCTCAGTCAGATGATATTTCTATAGAGATGACTATCGATCATGCGGATGTGGCTGTTGATAATAATGTTGCAGTCATTATGTTTGAATTTTCATCAGCTCCTTGCCATTTTCCACCACTACGACAGTTCAAACTTTCTTCTCAAAGACATTGACCAGTTTCCATCTATCGCTCTTCTCTAGAAAGCTGAGTTGCTTTGCTTATTATTGGAGACTGGCGGCCTTGCTAAGCAGTTTCTCAAAAGTCATAATGGTAAAACCCATCAAGAGAAATGCTATCGGGCCTTGGATACTATTCATCAGAATTTCAATTGCATGTTATTCTTGGAGCTGTGGTTCATATTTCATAGTTAAATTTCTCCATCGTAGAATATAGTTTACCAATGTCTCATCTAGTCATGGTTTTTTGGCCACAAGATCACCGATGGTGATGTGGTGTTGAGCCCCACCAAAACTCTTGAAAAATAGATTTTCCAAGAAGAAGTGAATGAAAGGTCTTAATGGTAAAATAAAAAATTTGAGAAGGAAAGGTCGTGGTTCATATTAATGGAGTTGTGGTTCATATTTATGATAAATAGATTCTCATCTTTCATTCTCAAAGAAACCCTTCCAAAATTTGTTGTCTGCTTTCCTATCCTGTTGGAAGTTTTAAATAGTAGTGTTATGAAGCCTTTAGAATATTGGATGGCATCAAATTCTTCAGGATGGGGTTAACCCCTTAGAATCAATGCTGCTCCCTAGAAAGGTGAGAATCGAAAGCCTTACTCCACATAAGATGGTCTCACACCAATCTCGAAGAGATGATAATTGGATGCCTCAAACTATTTAAGGTGGTCTTATACCTATCTCAAGAGACGGGAATCATAATTTGGCTACTGACTCCAATATGAGAATTGGAATTTGGATACCAACCCCAGAAAGGTGAGAATCAAAAGCCTTACATCATTTAAGGTGGTCTTACACCGTTCTCAAAGAAATCAGTATAGGCCTCCATTTAAGTGATCTCATACTTATCTAGAGATATGGGAATAAGAGTTTGGGTATGGACCACAAGATGGGAATTTAAATTTGCGTACCAAGCCCGAAAGGATGTGAATTAAAAGCCTTACTTCATTTAAGGTGGCCAAACACCGATCTCAAAAAAAGAAGTTTCGTTGAGATGGAAAGGTCCGAGGACTTCTTTTCCAACTCAAAAAAGGTTTTGACGATTTAGTGAAATTTTGTGAAAGTTTGTAAGAAATTGAATTGCAGAAGATTTAGATTCGTAAAGATTGTGGAAAGTTCGTGAAATTTCGTGAGAGTTTGGAATTTGAGAGATTTTATTTTCTTTCGTTTCTTTTTAAGTTTTCAAATTTTTGGTTGTTTTCATATTTTTCTTTTCGTTTCTTGTTTATTTTTTTTATTTTCCTTTTATCTCTTGAATTTCTTTTGTTCTTATTTTTCATTATATTTGTATCATTCTTTGTTCAATATTACTTAAATTGAATCAAGCTCAATTCAATGGCATTCACAGTCAATTACACAAAAATTGAAGGCAAATGTGACATGGTCATTTCTATTTAATTGCTGAAAAATACATCTTTTGATTCCATGTATATAGGAATAAACCAAAATGATTATGACATCAATCATTCTTAAACTCAGACACTGTAACTTCAAGTTGACATCATTCTGAATCTTCGTATCATTTCTAAAAATTTACAACATTCTTGTCTGCCCAATAAACTACACGGGCAATAACATCACCTTATAAGCCTCCATCAGTAGTAGAATCTCATATAAGTGTGCATTAGAGGCGTGCTATCTCTATTTAGCTTACAGGTCAAGAGGCTGCAGGCTCTCTAGGTCTGGATCTAACACGTAATTGAATGGCCTTTTCTTTTTTCTCATTCTTCAAAAAGTGGTCGAGATCCTCTGGTAAAGAATTACCGGAATGCTAGGCGCCATCCACTTGACCATCCTCTTTATAAGTCTCGGCATCAGATTAACCTCATCATGACAAACTATTCCTGATAGGTTTCCTTCACTGTCCTTGGCGATATTGTAGCAACAACCACATTGTATTGGGATTCTTCCTTTTCCCCACATCCACTTTCGAGGCTCTAAATAAGTCTTCCTCCTCAAATGGCCTGCACTGCCCAAATCCCAGAGGTGAAACACATATTCCAAGACGTGCTTTTACTCGTACTCGGAGAACACAATTGTATGTAGCTCCAAGCCTTCTAAGATATTGATGTATCTGCCTTCCATCCTCTAAAAATGCTCAAAACCCTTCTTCTGCACTTTCTTAATTCTTTCAATTCGTGTTCCTGATGGGGTCCAGTTAGAAGCTATGGTATGTATGGCTCAACAACGGCAGGCTGCTCTCTATCCTCACTGAAATGAATGATCCCCCCTTCCTTGTTCTGCTTTATTGACAATTTGGTTAGCATCTTGCAGATTTGGCGATTATGATTTCCCCTTTGAGTTGGGTGAGAGTTGCCCCTCTTTCAACCTGAATGTCTGCATGAACAGGACTAAGGAGCTCTCCTCTTGTAGTCATCACCATAGACTTCATTTTGTTGCTCTCGGAGTACCGACTATCACTTGCCTTTGCTTCATCAGTTCATGCAAATTTCTTCTTCATTGTGGATATCTACTTGCCCTTATTTCTGAATTCTACTATTGTCTTGTTGTCTCGAAGCTCTTCTTGATCCATGTAGTTCAAGGTTTCTTCTTCATATTCTAGCCTTTCCTGTTTAAAATTCAAGTTGAACTTGATCATGATTCGTTCAATTTTTTCTTTATCCAGTGTAAGACTAACGTCATCTTTAAAGGTAAGTATTATCCTCCCAATTGACATCATCCTGCATGAAAAAAGGAAAAAATCTGTGTCAAACCTAGAAGAATAAGAAAATAAAACTTTAATTATTAGTGAATTTTATTTATTTATAAGTTAGATTTATTATTTTTGAAAATGAAGGGAAAACATACTTTATTTTATTATTATAAGCCCAAATTTTATTATCTAGAAATTATCTTTTCTTTTAGAAAAAATTTTTTTTATCAACATTTGATTCGGACCTAGACGTATACAATTACTATGTCAGTGCTTCTACGAACACAACTCGATTTCTAAAGCTTCTTCTAGTATTGTTCATTTCAAAACAACACAATGTGTAATACTTCTTCAAGTATCATTCATTAATGGGAATCACATGTCGCAATCTTTAAGTTGATAGGAACCTCCAAAATATATTTTCTCGACCACAAATGGTCCTTCCTAAGTCCACTTGAATTCACTTACTATCTTGCGATGTGCAAGAATGGGTCTTCTAAGAACAAGTACTAAATCACCAACCTTAAAAGTCCTTGGGTGGACCAGTTTGTCATGGGCCTGGATCATCTTGGCTTGGTACTGCTCCAAATTTTGTTGAGCTGTTAGCCATTTTCCTTCCAAGCTTTCTAGCTCTTCTAATAGTAATTTGGCATTTTCTTCAATAGTGATCTTGTTGGTGATGAAATCTCTGAGAGTCAAAAGTTGATATTTTAATGAAAGTACAGCCTCAGACCTGTTCACAAGAGCATAAGGTGTAGACTTTGTAGGGGTTTTGAACATCGTTCTGTAAGCTATAAGGCTTCTAATAACTACTTGTACAAATTCTTTTTGTTTCCATCCAAAATTTTTTTTAATATTTACATGATAGTTTTATTAAAAGCCTCAGCCAGGTTATTTGCTCTTGGGTAGTAAATCATCAAGTGGCACCAATATATCCCGTGTCTTCTGAAGAAATTGTTGATTATCATACTATTGAATGTGAACCCATTATCTGAAATAATATTGCCTTCACCTCTCTAGGCAGAACCACTTTTACCCATTTTTTGAAGTAATCGGTAGCTGCAAGGATGAGTCGATGTCCCTTAGAATACGGGAGTTCTATCAGACCTACGATATCTGTGTCCTAGCACTCAAATGGCCACCATGCAATGGTTGAATGCAGTACATGTGGAGGTTACTGTAGAACCACTCGGTGCACTTGACACTGGTGAAAACTCTTGGCAATCTTCATTCATACTGTCATCGTTGTGGGACAGTAGTATCCTAGAATCTTAATCTTCATTTTCATCTTTGGATCTGATTAATGATTGTCACAAAGTACTATGTGCACCTCCTTGACAATATCACACACTTCAGAGCCATTCAAGAATCTCAACCACATCTTATAAAATGACCTCCTACATAAGACATTAACTATCAAGGCATACGACAGAGCCCTCTTCTTGATTTGATGCACTGCTGACTTGTGATATGGTGGTTTTCCTGTTTGCAAATATTATATTAATGGCTGACACCAATATTCTATATTTTCTACAACTGTTATCACTGTTTTTTCATGTCCCAATTTATGTAATGTATTAACATTGATCTGGGATAGGACCGGACATCTCCAAACTCTTACTTTGATAGAATCTTCTTACAGACACGCAAACTCTTTCGCGAGTTGAGCCAAAGCATATGCAAAGGAATTCACTCTTTTGGAAATCATGTAAAATATCTCATTAGGAATCTACTCCAGCAGCTTCATCATATACTAAAAATACTACATGAGTCTGGGTTTTAGAAATTTGTAATGCTCGATGTCCTGCTGAATAATCATATGTGAGTCACCATAAATACTGATGTTGGTTATCCCCGTTGCAATGACTAACTCTAGACCAGTTATGCAGGCTTCATATTCTACTTTGTTATTTTTACACAACTCTATTAGGTGGTATGAGTACCTCAACATTCCTTGCTATAGCGTAATAAAGATTAATCCTATCTCTGCTTTGCAAGAACTCTCATTTGCAAATCTTTACCCTTTTGTCCTGATGAAGCTTAGTCAAAGTACATCTCCCAGCGTTGAGCCTTAGGGTCTTCTAAATTCATTATCTGCTCGGTATGGCCTGAAAATGAACAAAAGTTATATCAAACTACAATAATATCTTCGATCAATTGATAAACCTACCCGAAAGCATCAGTTAGTTCATCAAGTATTGTAGAGGATTAAAGTTCAAAATCATGTTGACCTTATGAGAAAGCATGTAATGCCTAAGATTCTACGCAGTGAAGATCAATGCCATGTAATGCTTCTCAATAGCAGGATACTTTACTTCCATTGGAATTAGATGACTACTCAAGTAGTAGAGAGCATTTTCTTAACCCTCAACATTAACCTGCGCTAGCAGGGCCCCGAGGGAATCCTCTAAAGCTGTGGTGTAAAGTATCAATGGCCTACCTATGACAGGCTGCTATAATGGGAGGTGTCATCAAATAATGTTTGTTGTTCTCAAAGGCATGTTGAAATTTTTCATCCTAAGAGAACTTGGTATCCCTCTTAACCAAAGGAGAGAAAGGCTAAGACCTACCTGACAAGTTAGAAACAAAGCGTCTAAGAAACGACAACCTCCCTTGAAATGATTGCAATTGCTTGGAGTTCTTAGGAGCTATCCTTTCCACGATGGCTTTAATCTTTTCTATATCAATTTTAGTTATGCAGTGATGAACAAAACACTCTAAGAATTTCCTGGATAACACTGAAGGCGCACTTTAAGGGATTCATCTTAAGGTTGAACTGTCGTATCTCCTCAAAAATAATTCTCAAATCGTACAAGTGATCATCTTTCAATTTGCTCTTAATGACCACATCATCCACATAGCATTCAACTTGATTATGATGTGATCATCAAAGATCCTCATCATTGTTCACTGATAAGTTATATCGCATTCTTCAACCCAATTGGCATTCATGTGCAACAATACATTCCAATTACTGTTCTAAAAGTTATGAACTTCTCATTACCTAGCAGCAGCTTAACCTGGTTGTATCCAGATGACCAATCCATAAAAGAGAAAATTTCATGGGTTGACACGATATCAATCTTCAACTCTAGAATTGGTAGCGAGAATTCATCCTTCAGGCATGCTTTGTTTAGATCTCTGAAATCCACACACACAATTGAATCTGACCATTCTTCTTGCTAACCGACACTAGATTGGCCAACCAGGTTGGGTACTATTCTTCATGGACAAATCTCCATATGCATTCTTCTAAAAGCTTATCTAACTGGGATAACAACTCGATCCAACTTGAACTTTGAAACTGCAATCTCTAGAGCTAATCCAAGCATCTCTTCATAACTCTATGCAAAATAGTCCATGAACTCCATTAACAATTTGACTATATTTGTGAAGTCTTCTTCACTAAGCAAGAGCTAACAAAGGTCGATCTAGGTTCTTAACTAGTCTCCAAGTTAACTTCTCTTAGTTCATCAATTTTTTTCCTAATTTCTTCTTCAAATTCTGGTGGAGCATATTGATACACCTAAAATATATAGTATTTTTAAACACATTTTTATACCTTTTGTTTGAGATATTGCACTTTAATGGATGGTATTTGTGTGTTTTTCTTCCAGGTACAAGTAAAAAGATGAAAAATGCTAAAAGGAGTGAAAAAGGATCAAATTTGGAGCAAAAATGTGAAAAGGATGCAAAAGTGTTTTGGCAGCTAAGTGCTAGATCTAGTGTAAAAGCGCCAGTGAAATAGAGAAGGCCACGCCTAAGCGTCAGAGGCAGTTATGTGACAGTGTACTTCATTTTATCAAATTTTGAAGGGACATTTGAGGCACCTATTGGCTAAAAAAGGTGGTTACATCCACTAGAAATGAAAATTTGGTTAGAAGACTTATAAAAGAAGGCATCCTTCGGAGAATACATCAAATTAGGACTCATTTTAAAGAGTTATCAAGACAGCTCTTGGAGATTTAAAGAAGAAAGAAGTTGAGACATTTTGATGTGTGCTTTAAAGTTCTGTAAAATGTTGGAAAGGGGGAGTTTTGAGACATAATTTTGGTGAGATTTTCAGCCACCACAAATTTACTTTATTCTTTTTGTTTTTAGTTTTATTGTGAGAGTCAAGAGTATTATAAAAGAGAAGAGATTCAAAGGAACTTCAAGAGTTTGGTGAAGGATTTGAGATAAGTCTTTATCTTTTCTTTTGAACTACTTTTGGTTTTAATCGAGACTTCTCGTTAGTTTTACAATTTTTTCTACTTTTAAACTAAAGTGTGGTTTTGTTTTCTTCATGGATTCTGAGTAGTTTTCTTTATCTTTCTCCTTAAAATGATAAGTAATTAAAAGTGTTGGATGGAATTGTTTTAGAGTATTGATCTTTAATGTTGGAAGAAATTGTGATAATTTAAATCCATCTACTTCATTTACTTCTTGATTTGGCCTATCCTGATGTTAAAATTTGTTGTAAGAACATGTAAGAACCGGGCAGGTATAGTCTCAGTCAACAATTGGAAAGAATTGTATGAGGTGGTAAGAATGAGAATGTAATTCATATGATTGAGTGCAAATAAATAAGGAAATAAACTTTGACGAGTGTATAGTTAGAGGACTTTAATGTGACAGGTTAAAGCCCCCAACTTGGTTTATTGTTTTAGGTTTTGATACAAGATGTTAGCCCTAAGATGGAGGGAATCAAGGGAACTCTAGAGTAAGAGCTGGTATCTTTCGTGCCTAGCTGGTCTTCAGAACTATTGAAACTTTAAATTGGTCATTGTTCTTTATAGCATCTCTAGTAAGGGTTAAGAATATTATTGCTCCTATTTAGCATAAAACAAATATCATACTTCCACAACAGAAATCCTACATTTATTACCGATTCATGATTAGGATAAAGATAGTTTCATATCAAGTGCTTTTCTTTTACATAAACTGAATTTATCTTTAGAAGTTTTTTTGTTTGTTCAAAATATCAAAAATACCAAAAAGAACTGAAGTTTACTTGTTGAGAAAATATCTATAGTTTAAGTAATTATCTTTTTAAAATAGAAGGTTTGTGCATATTATGTATTTTCCTTGTGGGTTCGATATTCAGATCATAATCAAAAAGTCATANTGTAGATGTTAGCCCTCAGGTGAGGGGAACGTTGGAGCTCCGAAGTGAGAGTCGGTATCCTCCCAGCCTAGCCGTAGATTCAGTAAACAAGTATAGGATTAGTTAATGTTTTTTATGCCTGGACCAAACTGTAAAAAATAGGTGCCTATTTGGCACAATATAATTTGAACCAATTCACTTTATCCATTCACTATAATTTCTTGACAGGGAGAAACTATTGGCACAATATAAATTGAACTAATTCATTTTATCCATTCACTATAATTTCTTGACAATAATATAAATTGAACTAATTCATTTTATCCATTCACTATAATTTCTTGACAAAGAGAAGGATGCTTTCTTATATATCATTTGGCACAATATAATTTGAACTGATTCACTTTATCCATTCACTATAATTTCTTGACAAGGTGTAGGATTAGTCAATGTTCTTTATGCTTGGACCAAAGGGTAAAGAATATTTAGCCGCAGAATCAGTAACCAAGCATAGGATTAGTCAATGTTCTTTATGCCTGGACCAAATGATTAGTCAATGTTTTTTATGCCCGGACCAAAGGGTAAAGAATAGGTATGCTCCTATTTGGCGCAATATAAATTGAACTAATTCATTTTATCCATTCACCATAATTTCTTGACAAGGAGAAGGATACTTTCTTATATATTGAATATCACAATTAAACCTTACTTAATATCACTAGTTATTTACTAGTTATTAAAATTATCTTTTTATTTAAATTATATATTAGTGACAGATAAGCAAATTGAACGTTGTTGTTGTGATTAAAGTATTGCTTTTCTAAAGTCTTAATCTGTAATTGTAAACTACTCCCTGTGGGATCGATATTTAGGACTCCATTAGAGCCATATATTACTTGAGCGATACGTATACTTGCGTTGATAGGTGTGACTTTACAATTATTGAATTTTTAATACGTCCATTTTTATCTTTTATTTAATTGCATGTATAAAGTCGCTGTCACCCCGCCGGTCTAGTCGTCGCTGCACCTGTCACCATTCTTACCTCGTTCAAAGGAAAGGGGTTTCAAGTGAATGTTGAATCTATCACTGCGAAGGGTTTGACTTTCCCTATAACACCTTTTGTGTTCAAAGTTGGATCTAGCTTGAGGTGCACCCCTTAGATCTGAGCACATAGAAGGAAGAAGAACAGGTAGTTTTCTATGATAAAGTGGATGAAAGTGATTGAAGATGTTGCCTCTACAGAGGACATAGAAGATGAGTTTGGGTTACCTGAGACTTCAACCCTATTAGGAGGGAGCAAATTCCACACACTGTCTGCTGCCCAGAACGAGGAAGATATGAAGAAGATTTCTGCTACTCCACCTTGACCTTTCTGACCTAACATCATTCGATTGTTAAATTTTTGTTGATCCTCTACTAAATAAGGTTTCAGTCTATGACCATTCACTTTAAATACTTTCTCAATTTTAGAATTTTTAATATCCATAGCTCCATAAGGATAAACTTTTATCACACCAAATGGGCCCATCCACCTGAACTTAGGTTTGCATGGAAATAATCTTAACCTTGCATTATATAACAATACCTATTGTCGAGGCTAAAATTTTTTAATAAGAAACCTCCAATCATGCCACATGTTTATCTTTTCTTTTAAAATCTTAGCATTATATAGCAAAACTTGTTGCCCTGGCTGAAAATTTTTAGTAAGAATCCTTTAATCATGCCACATTTTTATCTTTTCTTTGTAAATCTTAGCACTTTCACATAAGATTCATTCCTTATCTCTTCAAGCTCATTTAATTGCAATAATCTTTTCTCACCAGCAACTTTCAAACTATAATTGAACTCTTTAATCGACCAATATACTTTATGCTCAAGTTCAACTGGTAAGTGACAAGCTTTCCCAAATATTTACCTATATGAGAGACATTCCTGTATGAGTTTGTTATGAAGTCTAGCCCACAAAGCATAGTCAAGTTTGACTGACCAATCCATTTTTGTTGGATTCATAGATTTTTCCATAATTTTTTTAATTTCGCGATTGGATAATTTAGCCAAACCACTTGTTTGAGGATGATAAACAATAGCAATTCTATGGTTTATATGATATTTCTTTAATTATTTCTCCATTATGAAATTTTTGAAATAACTTCCCCCATCAGTTATCATAACTCTCGGCATCCCAAATCTACAAAGTATGTTCATTTTAAAAAATTTTGCAACACTCAGAGCACCACATCATGGTAAAGCAACAGCTTCTATCCATTTGGATACATAGTCATGCTAACAAAAATATATAAATTTCTGAAAGATGGTATAAATGGTCCCATGAAATCTAATCCCCAAACATCAAATATTTTAACTTCAAGAATATAATTGAGAGGAATCTCATTTCTTCTAGAAATATTGTCTAGTCGTTGACATCTATCAAAAATTTAATATAAGCATTAACATCTCGAAAGATAGTAGGCCAATAGAATCCAGACTGTAAAATTTTGTATGGTGTTTTATCAACACCAAAATGTCCCCCAAAATCAAATTATGACATTTTTGAATATTTTCATAAGTCTCTTGTAAAGGTACACATTTTCAAATAATAAGATCTTTTCCTTATTTATTTAAAAATGGGACATCCCAAAAATAAGTCTGAGCTTCAGAAATAAATTTCCTCTTATGTTGGTATGTCATCCCATAGGGTATAATATCACTAATAAGAAAGTTCACAATGTCGGCATACCACAGAACACACCACTCATTAATATTGAACAGTTTTTCATCTGGAAAATGATCATTAATTTCCTTTTCAAAATAGAGTGGTTTTTCTAACTCAAGCTTAGATAAATGATTAGTAATTTGATTTTTAGTGCCCTTCCTATCTACTATTTCAAAGTCAACTTGTTGCAAAAGAAGAATCCATCTTATAAGTCTTAGTTTAGCATCCTTCTTTTTGATTAAGAGTTTAATAGCAGAATGATCTGTAAGCACTACGTAATGAGTTCCAATTAAATATGATCTAAATTTATCAAAGTCATATACTACTGCTAATAACTCTTTTTCTGTTGTTATGTAATTAATTTGAGTTTCATTAAGAGTTTTACTAGCATAGTAAATTACTTTAAAAATTTTATCATATCTTTGTCCTAAAACAGCTCCAATAGCATAATCACTAGCATCACACATCGCTTAAAAAAGTTTTCCCCAATCTGGTGAAACAATAATTGGTGCAGTGACTAATTTTTCTTTTAATAACTCAAAAGCTTTTAAGAACTCTTCATTAAAATTAAAAATTGCATCTTTCTCCAATAAATGGCATAAAGGCTTCAGAATTTTTGAAAAGTCTTTAATATATCTGCTATACAATCCAGCATGTGTTAAGAAACTCATAACTTCCTTTACATTTTTGTTGGATAAGGTAAATTAGCGATCACTTGAATTTTAGCAGGATTTACTTCCATACCATTTTTGGATATTTTATGTCCTAATACAATTCTTCCAGCTACCATAAATTGACAGTACTAAATTTGTTCCTTCACAGCACTTAAGAATTTTTAATAAAGGTTATAAACATGAGACAAACGAAATTCCAAATACTGAAAAATCATCCATAAATACCTCAATCCCCTTTTCAATTAAATCACAAAAAAATTGTCATCATACATCTTTAAAATGTAGTAGGGGTTACATAAACCAAAGGGCATTCTTCTAAGAGGAAATGTACCATAAGGACTGACAAAAGTTGTTTTCTCTTGATCCTCAGGAGTTTTTGTATTTGGTGATAACCAGTAGATCTATCGAGAAAATAAAAGTATTTTTGCCCAGCTAGTCTAACCAGCATTTGATCTAAGAAAGGTATAGGAAAATGATCTTTCCTAGTAGCAAGATTTAATTTTCTATAATCAATATATATTCACCACCTTGTGACTTATCTAGTAGGTATTAATTCATTATGTTCATTCACAGTCACAGTTACTCCTCCTTTATTAGGAATGTAGTGAATTGGACTAACCCATGCACTATCTGAAATAGGGTAGATACTTCCAGCATCTAACCACTTTAAAATTTCTTTCTTTACTACATCCTTCATTACAGGATTCAATCTCTTTTGAGGATCAGCCCTGGTTTTGCAGTTCTCTTCCATATGAAATGTGTGCATACAAATTAAAGGACTGATTCCTTTAATATCATCAATTGTCCATCCAAAGGCTTTTTTAAAATTTTTCAGAATTTTTGTCAACCTTTCTTCCTCTTCCATCGTTAACCTTAAGGAAATTATAACTGTTAAAGTAGAGGAATCACCTGAAAATAAATATTTTAAATGATTAGGAAGTAACTTCAACTTAAGTTCTGGAGTTTTTTCTATTGATGGACAAAATGATTCATCTTTTTTTATGTCCAAAAATTCAAAACTTTCACGAACATAGTTTGAATCTTCCTTAAAAAGATCTTCACATTGATCTAATTCCTCTTCTTGCTCGTGTTCCAAATCTTTTACTTTAGATTTTTCTTCATAATTAGTTTTGAAATGACATTCACAAAGATATCTTATAACATTCATTCTATAACATTAAACATACTTACCTTTTGGAGGATATTTCATTGATTTTAAAATGTTGAAAGTAACTATTCGATCATTGATGTGCATTTTTAATTCCCCTTTCTGCACATCTATCATTACTCTTCCTGTTGCTAGAAAATGTATCACAAAAATGATCGGTATCTCTTTATCTTCCTCTATATCCAACACAATGAAATCAACAGGAAAGATAAATTGGTCCAATTTCACTAAGACATCTTCTATAACTCCTTTAGGGTAAGTTATCGAATGATCTGCTAACTGGAGAGTTACAATAGTAAGGGTTATTTCTTCTAATCCCAATTCTTTAAATATTGATAATGACATAAAGTTAATGCTTGCTCTTAAATCACATAAAGCTTTCCCATAAAATCTATATCCTATTGCACATGGAATTGTAAAGGTACTAGGATCTTTAAGTTTTTAAGGAAGCTTTATCTGAACTATAGCACTGGACTCCTCACTAAGTGAAACCGTCTCATTATCTTCAAACTTACTTTTCCTATTGAGAATATCCTTCATAAACTTTACATAGCTTGGTGTTTTTTGTAAGGCTTCAGCAAATGGAATATTAATTGTTAGCTTCTTAAAACTTTCTAGAAATTTTGAAAATTAGTTATCCAACTTCTATTGATGAAGTATTTGAGTAAATGGAGGTGGTAGTTTTTATAAATTAACTTTAAGTGGAGAAATAGGTATTGCGGAATCTTTTGGAGTTTCCTTTTTTGATTCTTCAATTTCTTCTCTCTCTCCTTCAGTTTCTTTTTGAACCCTACCTTCCAACTCTCTTCCACTTCTTAGTTGAACGGCTTTTACTTGCTCTTTATTCTGGTCTTTTGGATTTATTTCAGTACTACTAGGAAGTGTTCTTTAGGATCTATAACTTAATGAATTTGCAATTTGACTAAGTTGATTCTCAATATTTCTAATTGTAGCTCCTTGACTTTGTAACCGATTTCCCATTTGTAACACCACTTCTTCTATAAACAACAACTTCTCCTTAAATTGTGCATTACTGTTGAAACCTGGAGGATAGTATATCTATAATTATTATTCCCTTGATTACTTTAATTTCCCAATAGGTTTCCTTGATTGTTCCCCCATTGCAGATTATTGCCACTCGTAGTATTATTCCAATTAAAGTTGGGATGGTCCTTCCAATCTAGGTTATAATAATTTGAATATGGGTAATTCTACTTGTTATTTATGGCATTCAAAGTTTTTAATGATGCTTAAGAATCTACCATTTGGCCTAATGAATTCTCTTCAATCATAGAGATAGGTTGAGAAAATTTTTTTCTAAATTGGTCTAACTTCCTTAAAAGTGCTGCAACTTGATGCATCAGATTCAAGAATATTGCCAAAATTCATTCTAATCTTTCCCATGCTTCATAAATAGATTCCCCTTGAAACTGATTAAAAGATGTAATATCATTTCTAAGCTTTGTAATTTTTTATGGTGGAAAATATTTAGCAAGGAATTTTTGGGCTAAATTACACCAAGTTCTGATAGATCCACGTGCTAACAAATTCAACCACATCTTAGCTTTATCCCTTAGTGAGAAAGGAAATAACCTAAGTCTTGTGGCATCATCTGATACACCATAATATTTAAATATAGCGCACAACTCAAGAAAACTGGCAAGATGTAAATTTGGATCTTCAACTGGTGATCCCCAAAATTGATTATTGATACCATTTCGATAATAGCAGGTTTAAGTTCAAATAAATTAGCCACAACAATAGGTTTTTGAATACTATAATGAAGTTCATCTACCGTAGGTTGACATAATCTTGTAAAGGTCTTTATTTTTGATGAATTTCAGCATTTTAATCATTTTGGTTTGCCATCTATGTAATTTTTTTTACTTTTTTTGATTTTTTTAACAGTTCTCCCGAATTCAGAATCGTAGGGCACTAGTCCTTCAGAACCTGAACTACACATACACTAACATAAAATAAAATACTATAATAAGATATTCTTACAATAACTTTTTAAAAGTTTAAATAAAACTTTCTAAAAACAGAAATTTTGCTTTCAATAAATATTTGAAATCTTCCCTGGCAACGACAAAAAAAAATTGATCTCGACTGTCTATATGCAACAGTATAACAATGACTTTGATGATCATTTTTACTTATGTAATCTTACTTTGCAACAGAATCAAAAANTATATATATATATATATATATATATATATATATATATAACATGTGATCGATTTTATAGAGTAATTAATATTTTAAAAAGAAATGAAATGCCTCTAAATTTTAATTTGGAAATTGAAATTTTTTTTGGATGAGGATTGGATTTTATGAGACCATTTATACCTTCATTTGGAAATGTGTATATATTGATTGATATGGATTATGTGTCAAAATGGATTGAAGCAATCACATTACCTTGATGTGATGCTCGGAGTGTTTCAAAGTTTTTAATTACAAATATTTTTTCAAGATATGGAATGCCGAGAATAATCATTAACGATGGAGGATCTAATTTTAGGAATGTAACAATTGCTAGGTTGATGGAAAGATATAATATTATACATGAAATTGCAACTATTTATCATCCCCAAACTAGCGGTTTAGCTTAAGTATCTAACTATGAGTTTAAAAGATTTTTGGCAAAAACTGTGAATCCTAATAAAATAGATTAGTCTGCTAGATTAGATACTGCATTATGGGCTTACATGAGAGCTTATAAGACACCTAAAGGAATGTCCCCATGTAGATTAATTTTTGGGAAGATTTGTCACTTACCAGTAGGATTAGAGCATAAAGGTTTGTCACTTTTCAGAGAGCTAGCGCTTGAAGTGTCAAAATTGGCGCCTGAGGCACCGCAGCGACAAAAATGACTTAAAGCATTTCAAAAGGCAGTTTTTGGCAGTTCTTGCCTTTATAACTCCCAAAAACTGATTTCAAAGTCTATTTTAAGGGGGGAAAACGGGGGAAGAGTCACTACTTTTCAAATTCTATGGCTTCCAACTCTAAAACTTTTTGTGAGATTCGAAGTTTTATTTTTGGAGAAAGTTTGTCAATTTCGATGCACAGAAGTTATTTGATTGAGTTCTTGTGAAGAAGAGACTAATAAAGGAAAGTGGATTTGTGAGAAAGAGGTTAATCAAAACACCAAATACTCAAGATAAAGAAATAATTACGCAGAGATGTTGGGAAGTGTTTTGTTATGTCACTGACACCATAGTTGTCCATATGGTGAAATAATTTTATGCAAATCTTCATGGAATCAACCAAGGAATTGTCTAAGTATAAGGCAGGTTCATACAATTTACTCCTTTAAGAATAAATGATATGTTTATGATTGAAAGTGTTCCTATTTGTCTCTATGCAAATTGTACCCCTACTAAAGATAATATGAAGGAACTCTATCGATACCTTACGAATGAAGATGCAAATTGAGAGGTCAGAGATAATGGAAATGTAAGTTTTTCTTCATCATTGTTGAATCCTGTGTCTAAGGCATGACATTTCCTTATTGCATCAAAATTACTCCATATTATGAAAACAATAAAGTAACGAAGGAGAGTGCTATTCTAAATTACCGTATTCAAACTGGAAAACCTATTGATATTGGTGCAATAATTGTGAAATCGATTTCGGGATTGATCTTCAATGGATCTACTACTGAACTGAGACATCCATCCACTATTTTTCTACTATGCAGTCAATCACAATTGCCTTATAAAAGTTGGGAAAAAGTGTTTCTTCCTTGGAAGCTTATGGACCCAGAAGTTTATTGCAACTGCATTGTAATGGGGGATGCGAACAATATGAATATACTGATGGATCAATCATCCCAGAATTCATCACCTATTCAACCTTACTTCAGCTTGATTGCACTTCTTAAGAGAATCAGGAAGATAGAGAAAGAGGTACAGAACCTTATGCATGTAATTGCGAATATGTCTAAAATGTTGGATCATCTCGATTGGAGACTGAAGGAACATTTTAAACATAATGGACGTATTGAAGATGGTTTGATATGTATGTTCAAGAAACATGCTTGATTGAGAAAGATTCAACCGATGAATTTCCTTATCGACATTTCTACAACTTGTACGTGCAATATCAATTAATGGGATATATCCAGGAGGACGAGAGTGAAGAAGATGTTTGAACTTACTTTATGCACAAAACACTTATTTAGTACTATTGAATTGTGTTATTGTGTTATTTTGGATTGCATTTACTTTCATTGTTGAACTCTATTTGTGCTTGTTTTTGAGTATTTTGATGTTTAGATTTTAGTGTTAGGATGTTTGGTTTGCTTTAAACACTGAATTATATTTTGTTGGCTTGAAAACTGTTAGTTTGTAATAGTGTTGATTTTATATATAAATGTGAGTTTTTGTGTTGTTTCTGAAAGTTATGTGTTAGAAAATTGTTTAATTATTAGTATAAGTGTTTATTTGAATTAATTAGAGGTTGACGTAAAGTGGTACAAAACAGATTTTCTCAAAAAATGAAATCAGGAAAAATTGGGCATTGGTGTCTGAAGAGCCAAATAGGTGTCAGAGGTGCCAAATTCTTGAAAACACCCTGTTGGGTTAAAAATTGCAAAATTGCCCAGTAAAACACCATTATTACTGCTTGAGTTGTCTCCTACCTCTAAACTGCGACCCAGGGCTTGATATTGGGTGTGTTTGAGAAGATTTCAATTGGCAAAAACCTTAAATTTTATCTTCTCTTGGTAAGAGCTTCACTTCAACTTAGAAATTTTTTATTTTCACAATAAATTTTTCCTACATTATGGGAAAAATGAAATAGGGGATTTTTGATGAAGAAGCTTGAAGAAAACCCATTGGAAAAGTTTCTTACCAAATAACCTTACTTGCGGAACAAGATTTTTAATTTTATAATTTATTTGGATTTTATTGGAATTTTCATAGAAATTCCAATGGCTCCATGAGTAAAAAGAGGAAAACCAATAAGAGATTTTGAAGCAAGGAAATTCGTCAACTATAAGGCCCAACACTATTAAAATACTTAAATGGGCTCTAAAAAGTTGATTCAGGAACGGATATTTGCTAACCCGGGCGGCGAGATCGAGAGGTTGATCGTCGCCAGAAATTGGGAGAGGTTTTGGTACTTCACTGTAGTAGCTATTGTGCTTATGATTATGATCCGGGAGTTATATGCCAACTTGCAGTTCACTACTGATGATCATATCCTCGTGAGAGGTAAGCAAGTTGAGTTTTCAAGAGAAATGATCAATGCATTTTGTGGACTAAGAATTGCATGTCATTGTGAATATGGTGCATTTGTGATGACTGATTCATCATTGGATAAAATAATTGCCTTTTTGACTGATGGAAGGGGAGAATGAAAAATTAAGAATTATAAGAAAGTTAATTTCTTTGCTTTCATGTTGACTCTTCAGTCAAAGGTATGACATTACTTCATCTCTGCTAAGTTGCATCCAACAAATCATCTAGTGAAGTAATAACGGATAGAGCTCTGCTAAACTTCTGCATTCAAAAAATGAAGGCAATTAATGTTGGTGCTCTTATAGTACATCATGCTCGGAGTATAGTGATACACCTAAAATATATAGTATTTTTATCCACATTTTTATACCTTTTTTTTTGAAATATTGCACTTTAATGAAAGATATTTGTGTATATTTCTTGTAGGTACAATCAAATGGATGAAAATGCTAAAAGGAGTGAAAAAAGGTCAAATTTGGAGCAAAAATGAAGAAATGTGCAAAAATAAACTAGGGCGCCTAAGAGCCTAGGATTGGCGCCTAAGCGCCAGATGATCGTGTCTACGTGCCAAGTACCACTTGCTTAAGCGCCAAAATTAGTTACTTGAAGAAACATTTAATTGGAGCAGAATTTTAAACAGATGTTTGAAAAAACTCTTGATAAAAACATGGAAAATGACCCATGGAAATGAAAATTCATTCAATTGGCTAATTTGGATGCAACTTCTAGAAGATTCATTGAATGGAGACACCTTTTTTAAGATACACCAAGGCACACTTTGGATGTTTAAAAGAAAAAACTTAGATTTTCCAAGAAAGGGGCGAGCAAGCATCCACCAAAGTTTACCACCGCCGAGATCACCACCGGCTACCTTTATTTGTTTTATTTTATTTTGATTATTAGTTTGTATTGTGAGAGAAGGAAGAGATTCAAATGAACTTAAAGATATTTGGTGGAGAGAATTTGAGACAAAAGAGTAACTTAATAGAATTTGATCCCAAATCTGAATCATATAGAGAGAATCCTATCCAAAATTTGGAAGATCTTGAATTATCAAATAAAGATCCATTTCCTATAAATTTTAAGAATGAAATTAATATACAAATTAAGAAAATCATTAGAAGAATATTGGATATATAAAGAAACTTGAGGAAAAATAATTTTAATCCATCTGAAAAGGAAAAGCTGAAAGAAAAACTGAACTTTGAGGATTTTGTAGGAATCCCTAGATCTGAAAAAAGATTGAGCGATTGATCAAGGATTACTTAAATAGAATTTTGATATGGGAGGAACCCTTTGTTGGGCTGATAATATTAAACCAAGTGTTTTATGTGAGGCAACTCATAGTTATTAGTGTGGTTTGATTTAGTATGCTTGAGAGTTATGATTATTATTGTTGTATGTGTTTTCTTTAGTGTAGATTGATCAATTTGATTGATGTTGGTGGATGTTTGGATTGTTTATTAATTTATTTGATCTTTAGGTGTGTCACGAGGAATCCTTAACTTCTTATTATGGTTAACCTTGTTTATGTTCTCTCGTAGTAGTTAGATTGACGAGCCCACTACGACTCGGGTCTTAACTAGACTTGAGTTTTATAGGAGACATTTTGAGTTTGAGCAGTGACAGTTCCATCTCAATTTTGTTACTTCCTTTCTATGTTAACCTACTTGATATGCAACATATGGGTGCATTTGAGGTTGGTGCTCGCGAGCCAATATATCGAGGATAATCATGTCCATGGGATTAGACTCTCTTAAATCATTTATAAGTGCCCAATTTATTTGTGTAGACATTCCATTATAAGTTAGAAGTAAGGCAGTGAGATGTGATGAGTTGAAGGAAGAACTAACCTCATTTATCATGTATGTTTGTTGACCAAAGGAAAATATGTTGAGATTTTCATACTTATTTTATACTGTTTTTGATGATATTGCACTTTAAAGAAAGGTATTTTTGATGTTTTGTTGCAGAAATGATGAATTAGGGTCATTGGAGCAAAAAGATACAAAAATGAGCGAATTTGGAGCGAAAAGGACCAAAAGGTAAAGATTTGAACTAGGCCACCGACGGTGCCCTCGACGCCGCCGACTGCGAGATTTTCCCGAGAATACAGGACAAAAATTATCTAGAAGCCCGTCGACAGCACCCTTGAGGCTGGCGACGGCTAGATCGACAGTTATGCCTACTCAAGCTTTGGATAAGGCCAAATTTTGAAGGGATGCTTAGGCAACACTTTGGAAAGCTCACCTACAACTTTAAAAGAACATTTTGGTCAAAAATAGAAGAGTGCTAGAGGTGCTAGAGGCCTTGGAGGTTACCATTAGTGTATAGAATTTCCATTAGAGTANAAAAGATGCAAAAAGGAGTGAATTTGGAGCAAAAAGGACAAAAATGTGGAGAATTGCACTAGGGCGCCGACGGTGCCATCGACGCCGCCGACGGCAAGCTTTTCCCGAAGCTACAGGGCAAAATCTCCAGAAGGCCGTCGACGGCGGGATCAATGGTTATGTGTACTTGTACAATGGATAAGTCCGGATTTTATAGGGGTGCATAAGCAACTCTTGTGAAAACTCATCCACATCTTTAAAGAGAAAATTTTGGCCGAAAATAGAAGAGCCCTGCAGGTTAGATATGTTCCATTAATGTGTATAGAGCTTGCTAGAGCGTGTAACTGTGAGGAATTCTTCAAAAAATTCTAAGAGTGGAGGGAAAGTGAGAGATTTCTTCCTTCTTGCTACTTCGAAGAGGAATTCCGTGTGCTGTAAAGAAAGGAAGAGATTGAGAGGAACTTTGAGGAGTGTTCTTGGAGAGAAATTTAGAGATAAGTTATTTACTTGTTATAGTTTGTATGGATTTGATTTTATATATAAATTTTGAGTTTTGTTGTCNACCATTTGCTTGAATTCCTTTTCTAGCATGGCACCTGATGGAGAATCTTTCTTTGGTTGTTCATCTTTATCTACTGAAGTAGCCTCTCTTCTTTCATCTGTGATGTGTATGATTTCTGGCTGATTAATCTCTGAAGAAGCCAATCTCGGTGCTTGTGATTACCCTTGAATGGTGGTCATGGCGGTCATAGCTGCAGTCATCTCTTCTATTCTTTTCTCAAATAGACTGACTTACTCATCCCTTTGGAGGATGACCCTACGCAGCTCATCTATGGCAATCTCTTCAGTGTGAGGTTGAGCCTCACGCACAGATGTGGTAGCTCTGGTTTCTATTACATGAATATCCTTGAAATCCTCCTCTAGGTAGTTATTGCAATCAAAATCTTCATTGTCACTATTGACGGAAACTCTGTGCTCTCAAGCTAACTTGGAAATCTCAATCCTGAGTTTCTCAACTTTCTCTTCATTTATTGATTCTTTGATTGCTTTAAGATCTGGAGGACCATGGTGGATATCCTCTACTTATTCCTCCATCTCGCTTGCTATTGTTGCGATGATTTCAGACATCTTAGGCACTGGTTTTACTTTCTGTGCTGCAAGCTCACTGAACTGTATCGGTGCAGCGTCCTTGGGGACCCATACGCTCTTATTTTTTTATGATGATGCCTCAAAATGGGGCATCTTAATAGAAACATTGATATGTCAAGGGAAGGTATGCTCCCCGAGGTGTAGACTGTCTATGGTGTCAGGTAATTGCTTTGTCTTTATCTCTGGGATTGTAGGAATGACAGGTAAGATCTTCAGACCAATTCTCTACATAACCGATCAACAGGTTGTGGTCTTGGTGGCAATATGATCAGTAGTAATCACAATGGTATCAACTCTGTTCCCTAAACGGAGCCAGACGGGGATGCGAGTAGGTGGCACTCCAGTTGTCTTACGGGATTGCTTGACAGATTTGATGCCTTTCAAAATTTCCTTCTTCACGGGAGGAGAAATTGCATCTTGACTAAAAAAAATATGTTGAGATTTTCATACATATTTTATACTATTTTTAAATATATTACACTTTAAATAAAGGTATTTTTTATGTTTTGTTGCAGGAATGATGAATTAGGGTCATTGGAGCAAAAAATGCAAAAAGGAGAGATTTTGGAGCGAAAAGGACCAAAATGTGGAGATTTGAACTAGGCCGCCGACGACAACCTTGACCCCGCCGACGGCGAGATCGACGGTAATGTCTGCTCAAGCTTTGGATAAGGCCAAATTTTGATGGGATGCTTAGGCAACTCTTGGGAAAGCTCATCCACAACTTTAAAAAAACAATTTAGCCGAAAATTAGGGAGGTCCTGGAGCATAAAGAGGTCCTAGAGTGTATAAATTTTCTATTAGTGTGTAACAATTATGAAAATTTCTTAGAGAGATTGTAAGAGTGGAAGGAGAGTTAGGGATTTCCNCAATCAATGGGTGATCTCAGAGGAGAATCGAGTACCAAGTCTAAGGATTAGTAGATTTATATTACTACTTATCTATCTATCTATGTATTTTTATTTGAACTTTGTATTTGCTTTGCTTTAGAATTATGCATTTAGATCTCTGTATAGGGTAGACGAAGCATAAGATGTTTTGTTTTCACCATTTTGAGTGTTGTGGCATGGATTGCGATGTTGAATTAATGTATTGAGTTTGAGCAAATACCAAACTTACGTGTGTTATGTAACGTATATTGTACCCCTTGGAATTTATATATTCTAAAGCAAAAAGGAACAAAATGTGGAGATTTGAACTAGCCCGCTGACGGCGCCCTCGACCCTGCCGATGGCGAGTTTTTCCTGAGACTACAGAATAAAATTCTTCAGAAGCCCGCTGACGGCGCCATCGATCCCGCCAACGACAAGATCGATGGTTATGCCTACTCAAGCTTTGGATAAGGTCAAATTTAAAGGGATGCTTAGGCAACTCTTGGGAAAGCTCATCCACAACTTTAAAAGAACTTTTTTGGCCAAAAATTGGAGAGTCTAGAGGTCCTGGATGTTAGAGAGATTCCATTAGTGTATTTACTAGAGTTCCAATTTTGTGAGGATTTCTTCGGGAGATTGTAAGAGTGGAGGGAAAGTGAGAGATCTCTTCCTCCTTGCTACTTTGAAAAGGAATTCTGTGTGCTATAAAGAAAGGAAGAGATTCAAAGGAATTTTGNAGAAAGGAAGAGATTCAGAGGAACTTCGAGGAGTGTTCTTAGGGAGAAATTAGAGATAAGTTTTTTACTCGTTGTAGTTTGTATGACTTTGATTTTATATATGAATTTCATGTTTGTTGTGNGAGAAATTAGAGATAAGTTATTTACTTGTTGTAGTTTGTATGACTTAGATTTTATATATGAATTTCAAGTTTTGTTGTGTTTTCCTCACGAGATCTGAGTAATTTTCTCTATCTTTGTCCTTGTCTCGAGATTTGTGAAATGGTGATTTGAATTGGTAAAGCCATGAAAATGTTTAAGAAATTGTGATGATATTTTCACTTTGATCTTAATTTACTTTCAACCAGGAATTGATTTGTTTAAAATATGTTGAGTTTTACAACTAAAGTGAAGATTATATCCAAGATTTAGGGAGGTCAAAGCCAATTGATTTGTTAAAATATGTTGAGTTTTACAACTAAAGTGAAGATTACATCTAAGATTCATGGAGGTCAAAAAAATGTTTAAGAAATTGTGATGATCTTTTCACTTTGATCTTAATTTATTTTCAATCTGGTCATAAATGTTAAAGAAGTTGTGATGATCTTTTCACTTTGATCTTAATTTACCTTCAATCTGGCCAATAATGTTTAAGAAATTGTGATGATCTTTTCACTTTGATCTTAATTTGCTTTCAATTTGACCAATTATTTGTTAAAATATGTTGAGTTTTACAACTAAAGTGAAGATTACATCCAAGATTGAGGGAGGTTTTAAAATATGTTGAGTTTTACAACTAAAGTGAAGATTACATCCAAGATTTATGGAGGTCAAAATAAAATATGTTGAGTTTTACAACTAAAGTGAAGATTACATCCAAGATTTAGGGAGGTCAAAGCCATTGGAAGTATGTTGAGTTTTACAACTAAAGTGAAGATTACATCCAAGATTCAGGGAGATCAAAGCCCTTAGAAATTGGGTGCAAATAAATAGGGAAATGTTGAGTTTTACAACTAAAGTGAAGATTACATCCAAGATTCAGGGAGGTCAAAGCTCTTGAAAGTTGGGTGAAAATAAATAAGGAAATAATATTATCGGGCATAGAATTGGAGATTTTAGAGTGAAAGAATAAAATCCCTAAATCGGTCCTATCGTTTGGGCGCTGAAGTGTAGATGTTAGCCCTCAGGTGAGGGGAATGTGGGAGCTCCTAAGTGAGAGCCGGTATCCTCCCAGCCTAGCTGCAGATTCAACAAATATGCATAGGATTAGTCAATGTTCTTTATGCCTGCACCAAAGGGTAAAGAATAGGTATGCTCCTATTTGACACAATATAAATTGAACTAATTCACTCTATCCATTCACTATAATTTCTTGACAAGAAGAAGATGTTTTCTTATATATTGAATATCACAATTAAACCCTACTTTATATCATTAGTTATTTATTAGTTAGTTCTTATATATTGAATATCACAATTAAACCCTCCTTAGTATCATTAGTTATTTAATAGTTATAAAAATTATCTATTTATTTCAATTACCTATTAGTGATAGATATGCAAATTGAACTTCGTTGTTGTGATTAAAGTATTGCATTTCTAAAATCTTAGTCCGCAGTTCTAACCACTCCTTGTGAGATCGATATCTAGGACTCCATTAGAGACCTATATTACTTGAGCGATACATATAATTGCGTTGATATGTGTGATTTTATAATTATTGAATATTCATTACATCATATTTATCTTGTATTTTAAGCATATAAAAATTCGCTGTCAACTGGAATGTCCACCAGAGGATTCCATCGACATTACAGTACAAGGACTTTAGGTTTTATCTCATATTAACCTCAAAAATCTACACAAGCTTGAAAAAGAAGAAGAGACGATGATTGCAGTTGCTAACATTAACGAGAATTACCGCAAGATTTTTATAAAATGTTAACATACAGGAAAGCTACCAGAAGACAAGTCTGAAGCACATCAAATCTCAAGAAGAGCTATGTCATACGCTGCAGTGGGTGATGTCCCTTACATGAGTTCATTCGATCAGATGTGGCATTGATGTCTGAGCAAAGTAGAAGCATAAAATATCTTAAAAAATGTGCACACCAGATTGTGCGAAGCTCATTAGTGAAGGCCAAAATGAAAATGAAAATCAAAAGATTTGGATATTATTAGCAAGCATTGATATTCAATCGTATGAATACTGCTAGAAGGTGTCACCTTTATCAAGTTCATGGAGTGGTCTTACACCAACCTCCAAATGTGCTATATCCAACTATTATCTCGTGGCCATTTGAGTGTTAGGGCACAAACATAATAGGTTTAATAGACCCTCTATCCTATAAGAGACACAGATTTATTCTTCCAGCTACGAATTACTTCTCCAAATGGGCAGAAGCAGTGCCGTTACGGGAAGTTACAACACATGTTCTCCAATTTGTCAAAAGTCAAATTATCTACAGTTTTGGTGTACCATGAAGAGTAATTTTAGATAATGTAATAGCCTTCAAGAGCACAAAGATCAACAACTTCATCAAGCGACATGGGATAGACAAGAGGTACTCTACAATTTATTATCCCATGGCAAACGGCCTAGAAGAGGCATTCATTAAGACACTCGTGCAAATTTTGAAGAAGACGTTGGACGAGAATAAAAGAGGATGGCATGATAAATTGTTGGAAGCTTTCTGGGATTACAAGACAATGTTCAGAATTCACACTCAGTATACACCATTAGCACTTGTGTACGAATCTGAGGCCGTATTATTGTTAAAAGTCCAGATATCATTTATTAGAGTTACCATCGCCAATCAGATTACAACAAAAGAAAGTGCAAAGCTCAAACTTGATGAATTGGAAGGTCTTAAGGGAAAACGATTAGAAGCTTAGTAGAAGTTGGAGCTCTACTAAGCAAGGATGGTACAGGCTCATGAAATTTTGTCCGCCCGACGGACTTCAAAGTTTTTGACCCCGTGCTCATTCTCAATATACCTATTCTTGCACATGACAAGATAGGTGAAAAATTTTAACCAACTTGGGAGGGACTATTTGTCATAGAGAAAGTCGATTCAAAAGGATCTTACCAGCTGGTGGATTTTCGAGGCGAAAGACTTCTGTTGCTAGTTATTTGCCAATATTTAAGGATACACTACGTGACATGATATTTCTTGAAATGAAATTTTAAAAAATGTTGCTTGTTCTATTTCTGTTTATTTGGCCAGCATCTGTGACTGGGAAAAATGTTTTGTAATAAAATTAACCTCAACAAAATGAAATTTGAATTTGCNATTTCTTCCTCCTTGCTGCTTCGAAGAGGAATTCTGTGTGCTGTAAAGAAAGGAAGAGATTCTGAGGAACTTCAAAGAGTTTTCTTGGGGAGAAATTAGAGAAGTTTATTTATTGCTGTAGTTTGTATGATGGAAGAGATTCAGAGGAACTTCGAGGAGTGTTCTTGAGGAGAAATTAGAGATAAGTTATTTACTTGTTGTAGTTTGTATGACATTGATTTTATATATGAATTCCGAGTTTTGTTGCATAAGTTTATTTACTTGTTGGTATGACTTTGATTTTATATATGAATTCCGAGTTTTGTTGTGTTTTCCCCATGAGATATGAGTCTGTCTTTCTCCTTGTCTCGAGATTTATGAAATGGTGATTTGAATTGGTGAAGCCATGAAATTGTTCAACAAATTGTGATGATCTTTTCAGCTCGATCTTAATTTACTTTCAATTTAGCCAATTGATTTGTTAAAATATGTTGAGTTTTACAACTAAAGTGAAGATTACATCCAAGATTCAGGGAGGTCAAAGCCCTTGGAAGTTGGGTGCAAATAAATAGGGAAATAATATTATCAGGCATAGAATTGGAGATTTTAGAGTGACAGACTAAGATCCCCAATTCGATCCTATCGTTTGGGTGCTGAAGTGTAGATGTTAGCCTTCAGGTTAGGGGAACGTGTGAGCTCCGAAGTGAGAGCCGGTATCCTCCCAGCCTTGCCGCATATTCATTAAACAAGCATAGGATTTGTCAATCTTCTTTATGCCTGGACCAAAGGCTAAAGAATAGGTATGCTCCTATTTGACACAATATAAATTGAACTACTTCATTTTATCCATTCTTTAATTTCTTGACAAGGAGAAGGATGTTTTCTTATATATTGAATATCACAATTAAACCCTACTCAATTTCTTGACAAGGAGAAGGATGCTTTCTTATATATTGAATATCACAATTAAGCCCTACTTTTTATCATTAATTATTTATTAGTTATTAAAATTATCTATTTATTTCAATTGCCTATTAGTGACAGATAAGCAAATTGAACGTCGTTGTTGTGATTAAAGTGTTGCTTTTCTAAAGTCTTAGTCCGTAAATCTAAACTACTCCCTCTGGGATCGATATCTAGGACTCCATTAGAGCCCTATGTTACTTGAGCGATACATATACTTGCGTTGATAAGTGTGACTTTACAATTATTGAATATTTATACGTCCATATTTATCTTATATTTTATTGCATATATAAAGTCGTTGTCAAGTTTTTGGCTCTGTTGCCGGAGAGTGATTGAGTGAGTGAGTAAAATCACGATAAAAGTAACGGAGAAATTAGGATTATTGGAAAATTTTTACTTAAATTGCAACTTGTTTTTATATTTATATTTAGTTAATTATATTACTGAGTACTGATAAAATTGTATGCAAAAATTTGGACTTGAAATTCTTATACCCTACGATTCGAAATTAGAACGCACTATTAGAAGGATTAGAAAATTAAGAAGAGAACCTAGAAATTCTGATACAATGGAAAACAACCCGAACAATCAAGGAGTAGAGAATGAACACCAACCTATACCCCTAAGAGATTATGCAAATCATATAGCATATGAGATTCATTTATCTATCCAAAATCCTGATGTAGCTGCTAGTTCATTTGAGCTTAAACCTACTATTATCCAAATGGTACAAAAAAATCAATTCGGAGGTACACCAAATGAAGATCCAAACTTACACCTTGCAAGTTTTTTAGAACTGTGTGCTGCTTTTAAATATGATAGAGTCTGAAATAATGTTGTTAGACTTAGACTTTTTTCCTTTTTCACTGAGAGATAAGGCTAAGATGTGGTTAAATTCATTAGCACCAGAATCTATTAGAACTTGGGGAGAACTTTCACAGAAATTTCTATCCAAATATTTTCTTAGACTTATGCTTTTTCCTTTTTCACTGAGGGATAAGGCTAAGATGTGGTTAAATTTGTTAGTAGTCTTAGACTTTTTCCTTTTTCACTGAGGGATAAGGCTAAGATGTGGTTAAATTTGTTAGCAAAGTTAGACTTTTTCCTTTTTCACTTAGGGATAAGACTAAGATGTGGTTAAATTTGTTAGCACATGTTAGACTTTTTCCTTTTTCACTGAGGGATAAGTCTAAGATGTGGTTAAACTCGTTAGCACCTGGATCTATTAGAACTTGAGGAGAACTTTCACAGAAATTTCTATCTAAATATTTCCCTCCATCCAAAACTACTAGAACTTGGGGAGAACTTTCACAAAAATTTCTATCCAAATATTTCCCTCCATCCAAAACTATTAAGAACTTGGGGAGAACTTTCACAGAAATTTCTATCCAAATATTTCCCTCCATCCAAAACTGCTGAACTTAGAAATGACATAACATCAAACTTGGGGAGAACTGTTACAGAAATTTCTATCCAAATATTTCCCTCCATCCAAAACTGCTAGAGGGGAGAACTGTCACAGAAATTTCTATCCAAATATTTCCCTCCATCCAAAACTGCTAAACTAAAAATGACCTTTCACAGAAATTTCTATCCAAATATTTCCCTCCATCCAAAACTGCTAAACTTAGAAATAACATAACATCAAAGGCTAAGATGTGGTTAAATTTGTTAGCACCAGGATCTATTAGAACTTCGGGAGAACTTTCATTTTTTCACTTAGGGATAAGGC
Source organism: Phalaenopsis hybrid cultivar (assembly GCA_002079205.1). NCBI lineage: Eukaryota > Viridiplantae > Streptophyta > Magnoliopsida > Asparagales > Orchidaceae > Phalaenopsis > Phalaenopsis hybrid cultivar. The sequence goes on along the minus strand of JXCR01138578.1, from coordinate 105,338 downwards.
TAAGATGTGGTTAAATTCGTTAGCAGCTGGATCTATTAGAATTTGGGGAGAACAAAATTTCTATCCAAATATTTCCCTCCATCCAAAACTACTAAACTTAGAAATGACATAACATCATTTTGTCAGATTAATGGAAAGTCAACATACAAGCTTGGGAGAGTTTAAAGATCTTCTTAGGAAGTGTCCTCATCATTCGTTACCAGATTGGTTGATAATTCAAACCATTTATAATGGATTAGTGGGATCTCATAGATCGATTATAGATGTTGCGGCTTGTGGTTCTTTAATGTCAAAACCTTTTGATGAGGCTTATTCATTATCAGAAGAGATGGCTACTAACAATTTTCAATGGCCCTTTGAGCGGGTAAACCCTAAAAGAGTGGCTAGTATCCATGATTCTGATGCAATATCTATGTTAGCTTCGCAGATTGCTGCAGTATAAAAGAAATGAGATCATTATGGGATGAATTATTCGTCAACACCTCTCATGATGGAAGAGAATTCATCTGGGAAATTTGTGGATGTTCAACCTTCATATGAGACCTTAAATGCTATTAATAGACCCAACAACCCATATTCAAACTATTATAACCCAGGTTGGAAGAATCATCCAAATTTTAATTGGAATAACAATTCTTCTACAAATCAACAATGTGAAACAACCCAGTGAACCACTTAGGAAATTCATCCAACCAAGAAAATGTTAACTATATACATTCTTATCCTCCAGGATTTAACTGTAATACTCAAATTAAGGAGAAGAAGTTGTATGAAAGATCTGATATTAAACATGGGTCAACAATTACAGAATCAAGGAAATCAATTACAAATTCAAGGAAATCAATTACAAAATCAAGGAACTGCTATTAAGAATATTGAAAACCAATTAGGGCATATCGCTACTCCGCTTAGTAACCGAACATTAGGAACTTTACCTAGTACTGTGGAACCAAATCCTAAAGAGCAAGCAAAAGAACAAATTAAAGTGATAAAACTACGAAGTGGAAAAGAATTGGAAACAAAGGTGCAAAAAGAAACAGAAACTAAAAAACAGGAAGTAGATACCGAAAAAGAAAAGGATCATGAATACCCAGATTTAGAGTATCCATTTACACTAATGAAAATTACTGTGGAGAAACCTCCACCACCGTTTCCTCAAAGATTGAAGTAACACAAACAGAATAAACTATTTTCCAAATTTTTAGAAATTCTTAAGAAATTAACAGTAAACATTCCCTTCATAGAAGCTTTAGAGAAAATGCCCAATTATGTGAAATTTAAGAAAGATATTCTGAATAAGAAAAGGAAGTTCATAGATAATAAAACTATTGCACTTAGTGAAGAGTGTAGTGCAATTATTCAGAAAAAGCTTCCTGAAAAGTTAGAAGATCCTGGCAGTTTCACTATACCGTGTGCAATCGGTGAAAAATTTTATGGAAGGGCTTTATGTGATTTGCGAGCCAGCATTAATCTTATGTCTCTATCAATTTTCAAAAGATTAGGATTAGGAGAAGTCTGACCTACTTCTGTAACTCTGCAGTTAGCGGATCGTTCAATTACATATCCTAAGGGAGTTCTAGAAAATGTGTTAGTAAAAGTGGATAAATTTATCTTTATTGTGGATTTCATTATTTTAAATATAGAGGAAGATAAATAAATACTTATCATTTTAGGGAGATCATTTTTAGCTACTGGAAAAGCTATGATAGATGTTCAAAAAGAAGAATTAACCATGAGAGTTAATGATCAAGAAGTGACTTTTAACATTGCGAAATCAATGAAATACCCTGCTGTTTAAAAGAGATACTGAATGTTTTTGCATGGAAATTATTGAACATCTACTGAACCAACATTTTAAAGAACATTTTGAAGAAGAAGAACATTTTGTAGAGAAGAAACAATTTGAAAAGAATGAAGAAGTTATTTTGGATGAATTAGAAAATGAAAAATTAGATTATGTTCAAGAAAGATTTGAGATGTTGGACATTACAGAAAATGCCGATAAAAATCTATTTTCATCGATTATAAAACCACCTGAACTTGAGATGAAAGTATTTCCTAGTCACTTGAAGTATGTATTTTTAGGAGACTCATCTACATTGCCTGTTATTATATCTTCAGAATTAAATGATCTCCACGAGCAAAGACTATTAGATACATTAAAAAGATATATAAAAGCTTTTGGTTGGACCTTAGGTGATATTAAGGGAATTAGTCCTTCAATCTGTATGCACAGAATTATATTAGATGAACAATATAAACCAAGAGTTGATCCACAAAGGAGATTAAATCTGATGATGAAAGAAGTAGTTAAGAAGGAAATTTTGAAATGGTTAGACACTGGAATTATAAATCCTATTTCACATAGTGCGTGGGTAAGTCCAATTCATTGTGTTCCTAAGAAAGGAGGAGTGGATATTGAAACAAAAGAAAATAATGAATTAATACTTATCAGACAAGTGACTGGGTGGCGTATTTGCATTGATTATAGGAAATTAAACACTGTCACTAGGAAAGATCACTTCTTTTTACCCTTTTTAAATCAAATAGTGGATAGACTTGCTGGGCACAAATATTTTTATTTTTTAGATGGATATACCAGTTACCATCAAATTCCTATTGTTCTTGAGGATCAAGAAAAGACAATATTTACTAGTTCTTTTGGAACTTTTGCTTTTTGAAGAATGTCTTTCTGATTATGTAATGCACCTAAAACACTCCAGAGATGTATGATGTCCATATTTAGTAAGTTAATTAATGATGGAATGAAAGTATTTATGGATGATTTCTTTGTATTTGTAACATCATTTGAAGCATGCTTAAATTACCTTGAAAAAGTTTTGGAGTTATGTGAAAGAACTAATTTGGTTCTGAACTGGGAGAAATGGCAATTTATAATTATAGGAGGAATTGCAGGGCATAAAATTTCGGAAGATGGTATGGAAGCAGACCCTGCAAAAATTCAAGTTATATCTATACTAACACCTCATACTAATGTAAGAGATGTTAGAAGTTTTCTTGGACATGTTGGATTTTACAGGCGATTTATTAAAAATTTTTCAAAAATTACTAAACCTCTATGCCAACTTTTAAAAACGGACAAGAAATTTGAATTTACTGAATGCTGTTTAAATGCCTTTTAGTTATTAAAAAAAAAATTAATCACAGCTCCTATTATAATTTCACCTAACTGGGAGAAACCATTTGAACTAATGTGTGATGCTAGTGATTATGCAATTAGAGCTGTTCTTGGACAAAGGTATGAAAAGATTTTTAAATTTATATACTACGCTAGTAAAACTCTTAATGATGCACAAATTAACTATACTGTTATTAAAAAAGAGTTACTAGCAATTATATATGCTTTATNTTAACATACATACCACTTAAATGTTATCTATTTGGACATCTAACACCAAAAGATTTGATATATAAATGTAATGTCTAACACCTAAAGTTGAAATTTTTAAGTGTGTGCCACCTTACCTATGCACCAAAAGATGTATTGCACCTTTTTTTAAGTTAAAATGGTGATATCAAGCGGAGCAGTCGCATCGATCTTCAGCCATCTCAGAGCCGCCTCTGAGATTCTATATTAGGGGCCAAGAATTATCAATAACATAATCCACGAGCTTCCTAAATGATCCCCCCTTGTCAACCAATGAGTTCTTATCGGATTATGGTGATTCACTCTCTGCTCAGTAGTCTATTACTGTTCCGCCAAATGGAGCTCCTTATACAGGGATTTAGAGTCGTAAAGCAGACTATAATAACCAACCAGCAAAGCCTAGTTGATCATGTAGAGCCCTGCCGACCCGAAGATCATCAAAGACCGATCTACAACTCCAATTCATCATAGCCGAACGAGCAAGCCTTGCCGAACCAAAATTCCACTAATTTCATCCAACCAAATCATTAGGTTGCAGAGTCGTAGGCTCATACATGTAAAACACTTAAATTATCATGTAACACCCCCATTAAAGCAATAGAAAATATGTAATTTCACATATTGTGCCTCTCCCTCTATACATAAGAGAATCATTTTATGAGAAAATGCCTAATCAATAAATCAAATTATTGTTCATCACAGTGAGCCTCTCTCTCTCTCTCCTTCTCTCCCTCCTGACTTACACTACCTCTTTAAATGTGATTCACTAACAAATTTGGTTTCACAAAACACGCATGAAAATGTGTATTTAATTTTCTTAAGTTAATAACAATAATAATGATTTTGACGTAATATTAAAAATTACATATAAATATGAAAGTTTGGATGCTAGGTATNAGTGGCAATAATTGTAATAATATCAGATACTTCAGATTCTAATTTTACTTTTTGATCAGGTTTACTAAACGGTATCGGTGATACAACTTTGGGCATCCACATCTTCTTTTTCAACAATGATGATTCAGGACAAGATGTCCAAAAGGGCATCCACACCTTCTTTTTCAACAATGATGATTCAGGACAAGATGTCCTAATAGAATTTTTTATCGGTGATACAACCTTGGGTATCCACATCTTCTTCTTCAACAATGATGATTCAGGGCAAGGTGTCCTAATAGAATTATCAAAAGTTGAGAAGAAGTATGTTCCTCTTTGTGTATACCATATATAGTGTTAGATAAATATCTCTGCGGAGTTCTTGGACCCAATCTTGATTTTGTGGGTCGATGTTTTGTGGTATCAAATCTATTTTTCAANTATTATCCCTTTTAAATTTTTTTCAAAAAATTTTACCCATGGGATAAATATGAAGCTTAACCATGGGTGTATATTTGGCTTTAAAATCAACCCTAGAGTCTAAGATGAGTTAGGGTTAGCTCATTTGACCACACCAAGCTCAATTGGGTTAGATTTGATCTTAAGTCCAAAAAGGTGCGCTCATTTGACCATACCAAGCTTAATTGGTTTGGATTTGACCATAAGTCCAAAAAGGTGCATATGGCCAAATCTTGTGTTTGGGATAGGTTAGGCATGTCAATTAGCCCAATTAACTATAGAATTTGGTGTAGAAGACCATGAGGAATAACTTTCATGAAGGGTGAAAGTCATTTTGAGGTCAATTGGTTAATCAAATTGATGGATTTTTGGTTTTGGACCCATTTTAAGCATGTTGGGCTAAGTTTGGGTCAAACTTGGGATAGCATTGGGCTAAGCACAAATTGATTGTTGTGGTTGGTGAAGCTAAGTTTGGGTCAAAGTTGGGCTAGCCATGGGCTAAGCTCAAATTGATTGTTGTGGTTGGTAAAGTTGGGTCAAACTTGGGCTAGCCATGGGCTAAGCTCAAATTGATTGTTGTGTTTGAGGTAAAAATCATTATGAACAACTTTTATGAAGGATGAAAGTTGTTTTGAAGTTGATTTGGTGGTCAATTTAATTATGAACAACTTTCATGAAGGATAAAAGTTGTTTTGAAGTTGATTTGGTGGTCAATTTGGGTATGAACAACTTTCATGAAGGATGAAAGTTGTTTTGAAGTTGATTTGGTGGTCAATTTGGATGAAACTTTCATGAAGGATGAAAGTTGGGTAATCAATTTGGTATTTTCATGAAGGAAAAAAATTGTTTTGAAGTTGATTTGGTGATCAATTTGAATGGGTTTTGTTTTATGAAGGATTAAAGTTGTTTTGAAGTTGATTTGGTGGTCAATTTGGATGGATTTTGATGGGTAGGTTTAGACCTAACTTAAGCATGTAGGGCTAAACTTGGGTCAAACTTGGGCTAGCTTTGGGCTAAGTCAAAATTAATTATTTTATTTGATGTAAAACATCATGGGGCTAAACTTGGGTCAAACTTGGGCTAGCTTTGGGCTAAGTCCAAATTAATTATTTTATTTAATGTAAAACATCATGATGAACAAANATTAGTATCATTAGTTATTTAATAGTTATTAAAATTACATATTTATTTCAATTGCCTATTAGTGACATATAAACAAATTAAACTTTGTTGTTGCGATTAAAGTATTGTTTTTGTAACATCTGAGTCCGTAGTTCTAAACCACTTCCTATGGGATCGATATCTAAGACTCCATTAGAGCCCTATATTACTTGAGCGATACGTATACTTGCGTTGATAAGTGTGATTATAAAATATGGAATATTTATTACGTCCATATTTATCTTATATTTTTAAGCATATATAAAGTCGACGGTCAGAATTGAAGTGTTTATGGATTATTTATCTGTTTTTGGAACCTCTTTTGATTCATATTTAGATCATTTAACAAAGGTTCTAAAAAGTTGTGAAGAAATAAATTTAATTCTCAATTAGGAAAAATGTCAATTTATGGTCAGAGTAAGGATTGTATTGGGACATAAAATTTCTAAAAAAGGTATGAAAGTGGATGAAGCAAAAATTCAAATTATTGTTCAATGACAACCTCCTAATTCAGTAAGTGTTGTAAGAAGTTTTCTAGGACATGTTGGATTTCATAGAGATGTATTAAAGACTTTTTTAGAATTGATAAGACTCTTTGCTATCTTTTAGAAAAAGATACTAAGTTTGATGTTAAAGATGATTATCTTAAAGCTTTCAGCCTATTAAATGAAAAGCTAATTATTGCACCTATCAATGTTTCATTTGACTGGGAAAAATATATTGAATTAATGTGTGATGCAAGTGATTACGCTACTGGAGCTGTTATAAGACAAAAATATGATAAGATTTTTAAAGTTCTATATTATACGAGTAAAATTCTTAATGAAGCTCAAATTAATTACACAACAACTGAAAAAAAGCTTTTGGCAATAGTATATGTTTTTGATAAAATTAGATCACATTTACTCAGAGCTAAATGTATTGTGCATACTGATCATCCTTCAATTACATATCTTATGTCAAAAAAGGATGTGAAACCAAGATTAATCAGATAGCTCCTTTTGCAAGAATTTGATTTTAAGATAATGGATAAGAAATGAGCTGATAATCAAATTGATGATCATCTGTCTAGACTTGAACAAGGAAAAGAAAAGAATAATAAGGATAACATAATTGAGAATTTTCTTTATGAACAACTCTATGTTGTTGCTGAATGACATATACTGTGGTATGCAGACATAGTTAACTACTTAGTAATATCTTACATACAGACTAATAAGCCACCCGAAAAAAAAAATTCTGTATTATGCAAGGTTTTACTTTTGGGATGACCCTTATTTATATAAGAAATGTCGTGATTCAGTCATTAGAAGATGTGTATCAATTAATGAAACCCTAGAAATTATACAAAAATGTCATAAATCTGAATTTGTGGGACACTCTGGAATAGATAAAACTGCATTTAAAATTTTATTCTTGATTTTATTGGCCTACATTGTTTAAGGATATAATTATGTGAAAACTTGTGATCGATATCAGAGAGTAAGCAATATTTCTAAAAAAGATGAAATGCCCCTAAATTTTACTTTAGAAGTTGAAATTTTTTACGTTTGGGGGTTTAGATTTTATGGGACCATTTGTACCATCTTCATGAAAGATATATATCTTATTGGTTGTGGATTATGTGTCTAAATGGATTGAAGCGATAGCTTTGCCTCATTGTGATGCTCTGAGTGTCTCAAAATTTCTAAACAAAAATATCTTTACTAGATTTAAAATGCCAAGAGTGATCATTACTAATGGGGGAAGTCATTTTAAGAATTTTAAAATGGACACATTACTTAAAAAATTTGAAATTAAACATAGGATTGCCACAACTTATCACACTCGGACTGGTGGATTAGCAGAAGTATCAAATCGTGAAATCAAAAGAATTTTGGAGAAAACTGTGAATCTTAAAAGAACTGGTTGGTCTGATAGACTTGATTTTGTATTATGAGCTTATAAGACTGCTTATAAAACTTCTATAGGAATGTCTCCATATATGCTCATATTTGGAAAAACTTGTCATTTACCAGTTGAGTTAGAGCATAAAGCTTATTGGATGATAAAATAATTTAATTATAATTTGAAGGATGTTGTTGAAAAACAAGTATTGCAATTAAATAAGCTTGATGAAATTAAGCATGAATCTTATGAAAATGAATGAATTTATAAATAAAAGATGAAAATTTGGCATGATCAAAAGTTTTTAAGAAAGAATTTTTAGTATGAACAAAAAGTTCTATTATACAATACCCGATTGAAATTATTTTCTGAAAAACTTAAGTCCAAGTGGATAGGGTCATTTATTGAGACAAAGGTTTATTCTTATGAGGCTGTGGAGATTAAGGATCTAAAAACTAGACATATAACTAAAGTAAATGGGCATAGGTTGAAACCTTACATTGGAGAAAACAAACCCTACTACAAAGAGACTTTGATGTTGAGCGCTTCGTGGGAGGCAACCTGTGGTTATCATTTTGATTTGATTTATGTTTGTTATTATTGTAGTATTGTGACTATCCTTTGCTTTAGTAGCATTCTTTTAACATTAATTAAGGTATTAAACATGGTTAGAAATTAAAGAAATTTGACATTAGGCGAATCGGTGTTCACTCGGATACTAGCGTTTAGGCGCCAACAATTGACGCCTACACACCAGAGTCTTGTGGTGCTGGCGCCTAAGCGCCATAGTTTTTGGACGTGGGAAAACCACCCCAAAGCAGTTTTTCTCTGTATTCTCTATAAAATTGCCTAGCCTTCATCCCTAATGCTCATACCTTCAAAATTTAAACCAGAGAAGATAGTTTAGAAATGTTTGGAGATCTTACTTGCTTCCATGGAGAATAGTGAGAATGGAGTTGGAAATAAGTTTATGCATAATGCTGCCCAAACTTATTTCGATGGATTCTTAGTGTTGAGTTTGGAGAAGTGACGAGCAAGTTAGTGAAGATTGAAGAGGAGTTTTCTAATCTACACAACAAGTTGCAGGAGATGTATCATCAGTATGAGCACCTGGAGTGGCAGATGAAACTTCAATCCGACCACTTGCATAGTTATCAAGATGCTCAGGTATATCAAGAACAACTGGATTGATGAAAAGGAGGCTAAGGAATTTCCTCGTGCCCTTGTCTTCTACTCACTTGATCACAGATATTTGGCATGTGAGAAGGGTGATGAGAATAAGATTAATAGGGATTGATCTTTAAAATAGGATTCATGTGTTTGTGCTTTGTGTTTGCTTTCTTTAGTCTTGTTGTTAACTGTGTTAGTTTNGGGAGAAGTTGATTTTTGCTTTTAAAGACAGTTTGAATCTTACACTGAATGAACAAAGGCTAGCCCAGGTCACCATCATAGATTTTTACTTGGATTTTGGTCAGGTGAACGTAGACTACGAGGGTCCTCTGATGAGCATAGTCAACCACCAGGAGACAAAAGGATTGTCATCATGTCTAGGAATTGGTACCAATGAAGACTCCTCACTGAATAAGAAGAAAGTAGCCACACAAAAACATCCATTGGAATGCACCATCCTTTTACCATCCATGATTACTACACTAACAGGAAATTTAGTCAGTGCCGATGAAGAATGAGTGTCAGATGCGCCGCTTAGATAAACACAATGTGTAACGCCAACAACCGCAAGAATAGAGCTTTCTTACAGCACGAGAAAAGGTATGAAAGAAACAGAAACGACACTTACCCAAATTCTTAAGGGGGAGATTTATGACCCATGCATGAGTAAAACTTCTAACAGTCCACCCATCACAGAGGATGAATCATAATTTTTTACAGAGTACACACTGCCAAAAATTCCAGATGAGCTTTGTAAGGATTGCCCGAAGTGCAACGTAGAAATTCCAAGAAAAGCATTAATAGCAAGGGAATTTGTGGAGTGCTCAGGATGTAATGTCCTCCATCTGGAGCTTTACAATACCTTAGAAGGGTATACAACTGTTAACACAGGGTTTCAGGAGGCCACGCACTCGGATACTGACTCATAGATCTCTTTGTAAACGGAGCCGAGTCATACATGGTTTCCTAAAAATATTGAACTGAGGGAGTGACCCCGGTGACCGCCAATCAGATTACAACAGAAGAAAGTGCAAAACTCAAACTTGAAGAATTGGAAGGACTTAAGGGAAAACGATTAGAAGCTTAGTAGAAGTTGGAGCTCTACTAAGCAAGGATGGTACAGGCTCATGAAATTTTGTCCGCCCGACGGACTTCAAAGTTTTTGACCCCGTGCTCATTCTCAATATACCTATTTTTGCACATGAAAAGTAGGTGAAAAATTTTAACCAACTTTGGAGGGACTATTTGTCATAGAGAAGGTCGATTCAAAAGGATCTTACCAGCTGGTGGATTTTCTAGGCGAAAGACTTCTGTTGCTAGTTATTTGTCGATATTTAAGGATACACTACGTGACATGATATTTCTTGAAATGAATTTTTAAAAAATGTTGCTTGTTCTAATTTTGTTTATTTGGCCAGCATCTGTGACTGGGACAAATGTTTTGTAATAAAATTAACCTCAATAAAATTAAATTTGAATTTGTCTACTTTAATTTTTCTTCATTTTAATTTTGAAATTTTACTAAAAATAATTAAATAATGATAATAAAATTCAAAACTTGATTAATAAATAATTTGTTATTGTTCATGTTCGTTCTGAGTTTAAGCGCACTGATGTTTTTCTGTTTTCTATAGAAAATTATCGAGGGAGAAGTTGATTTTTGCTTTTAAAGACAGTTTGAATCTTACACTGAATGAACAAAGGCTAGCCCAGGTCAGCATCATAGATTTTTACTTGGATTTTGTTTAGGTCAACGTAGACTACGAGGGTCCTCTGATTAGCATAGTCAACCACCGGGAGACAAAAGGATTGTCATCATGTTTAGGAATTGGTACCAATGAAGACTCCTCACTGAATAAGAAGAAAGTAGCAACACAAAAACATCCAATGGATTGCACAATCCTTTTACCATCCATGATTACTACACTAACAGGAAATTTAGTCAGTGTCGATGAAGAATGAGTGTCAGATGCACCACTTAGATAGACACAATGTGTAACGCCAACCACCGCAAGAATAGAGCTTTCTTACAGCAGGAGAAAAGATGTATGAAAGAAACAGAAACAACACTTACCCCAATTCCTAAGGGGGAAATTTATGACCCATGCATGAGCAAAACCTCTAACAGTCCACCCATCACAGAGGATGAATCATAATTTTTTACAGAGTAGACACTACCAAAAACTCCAGATGAGCTTTGTAAGGATTGCCCGAAGTGCAACGTAGAAATTCCAAGAAAAGCATTAATAGCAAGGGAATTTGTGGAGTGCTCAGGATGTAATGTCCTCCATCTGGAGCTTTACAATACCTTAGAAGGGTATACAACTGTTAACACAGGGTTTCAGGAGGCCACGCACTCGGATACTGGCTCATAGATCTCTTTGTAAACGGAGCCGAGTCAAACATGGTTTCCTAAAAATATTGAACTGAGGGAGTGACCCCGGTGACCACCAATCAAATTACAACAGAAGAAAGTGCAAAGCTCAAACTTGAAGAATTGGAAGGACTTAGGGGAAAACGATTAGAAGCTTAGTAGAAGTTGGAGCTCTACTAAGCAAGGATGGTACAGGCTCATGAAATTTTGTCCGCCCGACGGACTTCAAAGTTTTTTACCCCGTGCTCATTCTTAATATACCTATTCTTGCACGTGACAAGATAGGTGAAAAATTTTAACCAACTTGGGAGGGACTATTTTTCATAGAGAAGGTCGATTCAAAAGGATCTTACTACCTGGTGGACTTTCGAGGCGAAAGACTTCTGTTGCTAGTTATTTGTCGATATTTAAGGATACACTACGTGACATGATATTTGTTGAAATGAATTTTTAAAAAATGTTGCTTGTTGTAAGTCTGTTTATTTGGCCAGCATCTGTGACTAGGACAAATGTTTTGTAATAAAATTAACCTCAACAAAATGAAATTTGAATTTGTCTACTTTAATTTTTCTTCATTTTAATTTTGAAATTTTACTAAAAATAATTTAATAATGATAATAAAATTCAAAACTTAATTAATAAATAATTAGTTATTGTTCATGTTCGTTCTGAGTTTAAACGCACTGATGTTTTTCTGTTTTCTATAGAAAATTATTGAGGGAGAAGTTGATTTTTGCTTTTAAAGACAGTTTGAATATTACACTGAATGAACAAAGACTAGCCCAGGTCAGCATCATAGATTTTTACTTGGATTTTGGTCAGGTCAACGTAGACCATGAGGGTCCTCTGATGAGCATAGTGAACCACCAGGATACAAAAGGATTGTCATCATGTATAAGAATTGGTACCAATGAAGACTCCTCACTGAATAAGAAGAAAGTAGCCACACAGAAACATCCAATGGAATGAACCATCCTTTTACCATCCATGATTACTACACTAATAGGAAATTTAGTCAGTGCCGATGAAGAATGAGTGTCAGATGCACTGCTTAGATAGACACAATGTGTAACGCCAACCACCGCAAGAATAGAGCTTTCTTACAGCAGGAGAAAAGATGTATGAAAGAAACAGAAACGACACTTACCCCAATTCCTAAGGGGGAAATTTATGACCCATGCATGAGCAAAACTTCTGACAGTCAACCCATCACAGAGGATGAATCATAATTTTTTACAGAGTAGACACTGCCAAAAATTCCAGATGAGCTTTGTAAGGATTGCTCGAAGTGCAACGTAGAAATTCCAAGAAAAGCATTAATAGCAAGGGAATTTTTGGAGTGCCCAGGATGTAATATCCTCCATCTGGAGCTTTATAATACCTTACAAGGGTATACAACTGTTAAAACAGGGTTTCAGGAGGCCACGCACTCGTATACTGACTCATAGATCTCTTTGTAAACGGAGCCGAGTCATACATGGTTTCCTAAAAATATTGAACTGAGGGAGTGACCCCGGTGACCGTCAATAAGATTACAACAGAAGAAAGTGCAAAGCTCAAACTTGAAGAATTGGAAGGACTTAAGGGAAAACGATTAGAAGCTTGGTAGAAGTTGGAGCTCTACTAAGCAAGGATGGTACAGGCTCATGAAATTTTGTCCGCCCGACGGACTTCAAAGTTTTTCACCCCGTGCTCATTCTCAATATACCTATTCTTGCACATGAGAAGATAGGTGAAAAATTTTAACCAACTTGGGAGGGACTATTTGTCATAGAGAAGGTCGATTCAAAAGGATCTTACCAGCTGGTGGATTTTTGAGGCGAATGACTTCTATTGCTAGTTATTTGCCGATATTTAAGGATAAACTATGTGACATGATATTTCTTGAAATGAATTTTTAAAAAATGTTGCTTGTTCTAATTCTGTTTATTTGGCCAGCATATGTGACTGGGACAAATGTTTTCTAATAAAATTAACCTCAATAAAATGAAATTTGAATTTGTCTACTTTAATTTTTCTTCATTTTAATTTTGAAATTTTACTAAAAATAATTAAATAATGATAATAAAATTCAAAACTTGATTAATAAATAATTTGTTATTGTTCATGTTCGTTCTGAGTTTAAGGACACTATTGTTTTTCTGTTTTCTATTGAAAATTATCGAGGGAGAAGTTGATTTTTGCTTTTAAAGACAGTTTGAATCTTACACTGAATGAACAAAGGCCAGCCCAGGTCAGGATCATAGATTTTTACTTGGATTTTAGTCAGGTCAACGTAGGCTACGAGGGTCCTCTGATGAGCATAGTCAACCACCAGGAGAAAACAGGATTGTCATCATGTCTCGGAATTGGTACCAATGAGGACACCTCACTGAATAAGAAGAAAGTAGCCACACAAAAACATCCAATGGAATGCACCATCCTTTTACCATCCATGATTACTACACTAACAGAAAAATTTAGTCACTGCCGATGAAGAATGAGTGTCAGATGCACCGCTTAGATAGACACAATGTGTAACGCCAACCACCGCAAGAATAGAGCTTTCTTACAGCAGGAGAAAAGATGTTTGAAAGAAATAGAAACGACACTTACCCATGCATGAGCAAAACTTCTAACAGTCCACCCATCACAGAGGATGAATCATAATTTTTTACAGAGTAGACACTGCCAAAAATTCCAGATGAGCTTTGTAAGGATTGCCCGAAGTGCAACGTAGACATTACAAGAAAAGCATTAATAGCAATGGAATTTGTGGAGTGCCCAATATGTAATGTCCTCCATGTGGAGCTTTAAAATACCTTAGAAGGGTATACAACTGTTAACACAGGGTTTCAGGAGGCCACGCACTCGGATACTGGCTCATAGATCTCTTTGTAAACAGAGTCGAGTCATACATGGTTTCCTAAAAATATTGAACTAAGGGAGTGACCCCGGTGACCGCCAATCAGATTACAACACAAGAAAGTGCAAAGCTGAAACTTGAAGAATTGGAAGGACTTAAGGGAAAACGATTAGAAGCTTAGTAGAAGTTGGAGCTCTACTAAGCAAGGATGGTACAGGCTCATGACATTTTATCCGCCCGACGGACTTCAAAGTTTTTTACCCCGTGCTCATTCTCAATATACCTATTCTTGCACAAGACAAGATAGGTGAAAAATTTTAACCAACTTGGGAGGGACTATTTGTCATAGAGAAGGTCGATTCAAAAGGATCTTACCAGCTGGTGGATTTTCGAGGCGAAAGACTTCTGTTGCTAGTTATTTGCCGATTTTTAAGGATACACTACGTGACATGATATTTCTTGAAATGAATTTTTAAAAAATGTTGCTTGTTCTAATTCTGTTTATTTGGCCAGCATCTGTGACTGGGACAAATGTTTTGTACTAAAATTAACCTCAACAAAATGAAATTTGAATTGTCTACTTTAATTTTTCTTCATTTTAATTTTGAAATTTTACTAAAAATAATTAAATAATGATAATAAAATTCAAAACTTGATTAATAAATAATTTGTTATTGTTCATGTTCGTTCTGAGTTTAAGGACACTATTGTTTTTCTGTTTTCTATAGAAAATTATCGAGGGAGAAGTTGATTTTTGCTTTTAAAGACAGTTTGAATCTTACACTAAATGAACAAAGGCTAGCCGAGGTCAGCATCATAGATTTTAACTTGGATTTTGGTCAGGTCAACGTAGACTACGAGGGTCCTCTAATGAGCATAGTCAACCACCAGGAGACAAAAGGATTGTCATCATGTATAGGAATTGGTACCAATGAAGACTCCTCACTTAATAAGAAGAAAGTAGCCACACAAAAACATCCAATGGAATGCACCATCCTTTTACCATCCATGATTACTACACTAACGGGAAATTTAGTCAGTGTCGATGAAGAATGAGTGTCAGATGCACCGCTTAGATAGATACAATGTGTAACGCCAACCACCACAAGAATAGAGCTTTCTTACAGCAGGAGAAAAGATGTATGAAAGAAACAGAATCAACACTTACCCCAATTCCTAAGAGGGAAATTTATGACCCATGCATGAGCAAAACTTCTAATAGTCCACCCATCAAAGAGGATGAATCATAATTTTTTACAGAGTAGACACTGCCAAAAATTCCAGATGAGCTTTGTAAGGATTGCCCGAAGTGCAACGTAGAAATTCCAAGAAAAGCATTAATAGCAAGGGTATTTGTGGAGTGCCCAGGATGTAATGTCTTCCATCTGGAGCTTTACAATACCTTAAAAGGGTATACAACATTTAACACAGGGTTTCAGGAGGCCACGCACTCGGATACTGACTCATAGATCTCTTTGTAAACGGAGCCGAGTCATACATGGTTTCCTAAAAATATTGAACTAAGGGAGTGACCCCAGTAACCGCAAATGATTCCTAAGATAGA
The DNA here is from genome assembly GCA_002079205.1 of Phalaenopsis hybrid cultivar. Classification (NCBI taxonomy): domain Eukaryota; kingdom Viridiplantae; phylum Streptophyta; class Magnoliopsida; order Asparagales; family Orchidaceae; genus Phalaenopsis; species Phalaenopsis hybrid cultivar. Next base: position 89,614 of record JXCR01138578.1, on the reverse strand, counting down.
ACTAGAAAGAATGTGTAGAGTCATGAAGAAGGAATTTGAAGTTTGTTAAGAAATTCAAGGAAAATTTGTCAACATATTGGAAGGCCTAGAACTACATAAGGGAGTTTTCTCTAATATTAATGAGAGGAGGATTCTCAACTATGTATTCTACTATGTGGCAGATGCTACAACTTTGTGAAGGATAGGCTAGGGAACCTTCCGGTTATCATAAGATAGAACGAGGTAGATCCTCTGCCTTCCGTGATAAGAAGGCTAATTAAAAGAATGGTTAGGTGGAGCATATTACTAGCAGACTGCATCCCGAATAGTTGTATAATCAACATTTATGATGAAGGAGACTGCATTTTTCAACATATTGATTGCCATGATTTTTTTAGGCCCTTCTGCACAGTGTCCTTCATGAATGGTCAAGCGGAGCATACTACCAGTAGACTACATCGTAAATAGCTATATAATCATCATTTATAATGAAGGAGACTGCATTCTTTTGCATATTGATTGCCCTGAATTTGTAGGCCATTCTGCACGGTGTCCTTCAAGAGTAGGAGTAATATTCTGTTTGGGAAAGAAATTGATCTTATTGGCCCTAGAGAATTTTGAGGATCCATTGAGATTCCGCTTCTAGTAGGTTTAGTTTTTATTTTGAAAGGAAATGAATCAAACCTGGCAAAGCACTGCATCCAAGTAGTGTGGCACACAGTTTCTGTGACATTAAGAAGAATGGATGATAGCAAGATAACGCATAGGTTGCGTCCAGAGTGCACAAGAAAGGAATTCTTTTCTTGGAGCATGGCTTAGAAAGACAGATTAATCATGAGCTCGCCACATAAGATAGATAGATGCTTCTTGTCACCTTTTGTGCTGCATAAGGTTATTACAAATATGATATGAAATGTTTTAGATGTATTCAATATTTTATATGTACTCAACATTTGATGTTTCACAATGTATTCAACATGTTTTTTCTTGATATCTTCAACATTTTTTCATGTAGTAACACATATTAGAAGCATTTTAATGAAATTTCTTTCATATTTCATTATATTTGTCAAATTGACCTTTTTTTATGATGAATTAAAAGCTGCAGAACCATACGTTGGTTCTAAATCAAAATAAATAAAGAATATTACAACGAAAGTTTAATAATAAAATTTCAATAAATTTTTTGAAAGAATCAAACAATGAAAAATAAAATTTGAAAATATATCAATAAAATGTGATAAAGACAATAAGAAGAATTATAAATTTAATAAGTTTGTTCCTCTCAAATTCAAATAGTCTCACTCTCTGCTTTCGATATCAATGTAAGACCACTTTAAATGGAGTAAGACATCCGATTCTCTACACAAATCTTTGAGATAGACATTAGACCAGTTTAAATGGAGTAAGGCATCATATTCTCATCTTTCAAAATTGGTATAAGACCACAATAAATGGATTAAGGCACCAAATTTTCTACATGAACCATCAAGATAAGTATAACACCACCTTAAATAGAGTAAGGCATTCTATTCTCATCTTTGAGATGGGTATGAAACCTTCTTAAATTGAGTAAAGCATCCTATTCTCATCTTTAAATATCAGTATGAGAACACCTTAAATGGAGTAAGGCATTCAATTTTCTACACAAATCTTTGGGATATGTATGAGACAACCTTAAATGAAGTAAGGTGTCCCATTCTCATCTTTTGAGATCAGTACGAGACCACCTTAAATAGAGTAAGGCAACTGATTCTCTACATTGATTTTTTGACATAGATTTAAGACCACCTTAAATGGAGTAAGACATCTAAATCTCTACACGAATCTTCAAGATCGGTACAAGACCACCTTAAAGGGAGTAAGGCTTTCTACTCTCACTTCTTTGCACTTCCGTTACCTCTTGGATTGTAAGTCTGTCCTTGTGCATTCCATCTTAATCCAAACTCTTCACATATTTCCACCTTCCGAAATTAAAATCATCACCAACTCAAAATCAAAATTTAAAATTGAAATTAAAGATTTTCGACATCATATTTGAAATTGAATCATTAATTTTTCTGATGGTTTTTTTTACAGAATCTCCTTCTATCTTCCCCACCGAGCTATTTACTCCACAATGGAAACCTCCTACTCTTTTCTGCTCTTTTGTAAATGTTCTGAATCAGACAGTTGTATTGGGTTTGTTGATCTCTTTGGTCAAATCCAATATGTGTGGTGTGATAGCCCGACACACCACACATATTGGGAGTCCATTTATTGACCTCACTTTAGGTTGAGGTCTAGTTTCCTCTTTAGTGGCCTAGGGTATAGCCATAGGAATTTCCTATTGACTATTCTTAGAGGACTAGAAAAGGAACCCTAACCATTAGAAACTCTAAACTTTTCTTTGCTCAACTTGGACTTCCACATATTTATCCTAACCTCTAGCAGTTAGTAGGTGGTTTGCTCAACTTGGCTCTAGGGTTAGTCGTGGGTCGTGTGGAATTGGTTTGTTTCACACGCACACATGCATAATATACTTCCACTCACAACCTTGTACCCAAACATGCTTAGATTTGATCCCTTAACTCTTTGGGAGACTCATGTGGATGGTCCCTAAACCATTAGCCCTTGGCTAGGGTTTAGCTAAAACCAGTACAAGGAGGACCCAAAGTAAATGATTTTATTGTCCAATAGCTCAATTAGGGTGGTTGACTCCCTAATTTTACCAAAAGTAGCCAACCTAGCCTTTTGCCACGAAAATCTACCCAATTTACCAAATTACACTTGAAACACCAAAATTTCGAAAGTTACCCAAAGTACTTAAATTTGTTAAAAAATCATTTAAAATTACTTGAAACCACCCAAATTGCCAAAAACACCTCAAAATTTTTAAAATTACCATAATACCCCCTCACTTTAGCCAAAATTACAAAAAATACCTATGGTGACCCAAAGTGTCCCAAAACCTTCAAAGTCATTTCAAATGTCCCCAAAACCAAATTGGACCACTCAAATGTGCCCAACTTGACCAATTTGACCTATTTTGACTAAAATCCCAATTAGGCCCATTTACTCCAATTCACCCCTAATGTCCACCAATTTGATCCCAATCTTCCCTAATTTCAATTCCAAACCCAAATACATCATGCCAAAAGTTGATTGAAACTAAATCTAAGCTCAATTGAACCCAATTTCATGCCCAATTATAATCTCAATCTCAAAATCCCCAATTTAACTCTAAGCCAAAGTTTTACCAAATTGAACCTCCGAACCCATCCAATTGCCACCATTTTGAATCATAAAATATTTACAACACTTCGTGATGTAAGTGTATTTAGTGTGTTAAGTTTTAAAATATCTTTCAATAATACAAAATACACACGACAAATACAATAGTAAATATGCAAAGTAATCCCAACAAAAATAATTTTAATGAAAATAGTTTTATCTTTTAAACTCTTTAAACTGTCCAATCCCCTAAAACTAATGCAACTATAAATATCACTCAAGTAATAAAGGGCTCTAATGAAGTCCTAGATATTAATCCCACATGAAAGTTGGAAATACCTATCAGTAAATACTTAAGGTTATAATGTGAACTACAATTTTAAACTACAAAAGTGAAGTGTTAGATTGGAATATAAAGTACTAGAGTGAGTGTTAAATAAAATTTTGTAAAAAAGACAAAGCTAATTAAACTTTTTGCTAAACTTTCAAAAGTAAAATTTTGAAAACTAAACATTTTTTTTGTGATGAAGAGTTTAAATTTAAGAAAGCATTCTTCCCTTCTGTAATGAGTATATAGATTGTGAAAAAAATTAAAATCATTTTAATATATATAGAAATTATTTTTTGCCAAATAGAAGCAATCCTATTCTTTTCCCACTTCTAAGGGAATAAAAAACAATGAATAATCCAGAGTTTGGTCCCTAATTTTGTGGTTAGGCTGGGAGGATACTTGTTGCCACTCTAAAGCTCCCACTACTCCCTCATTTGACGATTAACAATTTCACATACTTTTCCAATCATCTCGACCAAATTGAGGATTTGATTCTGTCACCTTAAAATCTCCAATTCTGCATCCAACAAAGTATATTTCACTATTTTATTGCATTCAACTCAATGGTTGACATCCTCTCCCATGAAATCAAATGTAATTCTCAACATGTTGTAAAAATCTTAGCCCTTTCGGAACATATATTTCTCAACATATTTTAACAATTCAATCGGATAGATCAAAAAGTAAATGAAGATCAGAGTTCAAATCATCACAAATTATTAACATTTAAAACCGTGTAAAATAAAATCAATTCTTCACAAAATCATATCTCAAACTAGGGAGAAGGATAAAAAAGACTACTCAGAATTCACGAGAATGATACGATAAAACACAGATTTCATATTTAAAAACAAGTTTACAAAATTAAAGAAATAAAAGACACAACTTATCTCACAATCCTTCCAAAGCAAAACTTTTGAAGTTCTATTCAAGCCTTTTCTCTCTTTACAAGCAATCTCAATTCTCTCTTAGAAGTGTGATGTAGAAGAAATCTTTCAACTTCCAACTCCTCTTACAATTCTTGAAGAAAATCTTTAAGCCCTTGACTTTCTCTCTCGCTCTCTCTCTCACTTTCGCCCCCTTACATGCCACATCCTGCAAGTTCTTCAAAAACCTCTCTTTTATTAAAGGTTTCCACCCTGAAAAAAGAATTCAAATATCCCTCCAAAAATCTTATCCAAAATTCAACACTTTTGAATACAAAAGACATGTCCATTGATCCAAGAGACATCCCTTCATAAAAGAACCTTCCAAAGTGTTTAGAACAATGGTCTCTTTAAATATTCATGAAAAATTCATTCTAAATTGCCTTAATCTGCAAAAAGTAATGTCTGCTACATTTGGCTCCAGTTTTAGCGTATCTAGTGTCAGCTTGCTTAAGTCTGCATTGTTCCGAGCTTTCCCACTTCAGGCGCCAAATCTGGTGCATCTCACGCCAGCTCTCTATAAAATGGTGCTTTTGGTGTAAGTCTGGTGCATCTGGCTCTAGCTATCTGTAAAATGGCTCTTCTGGTGCCCATTTGGCATATGTAGCACCAGATTAGGTGCATCTGGCATCAAAATTACTAAATTTCTCTATTTTAGCTCTAAATTTTATTCTTTTTGCTACTTTTGCTCAGAATGCCAAAACATGATATACTTGCTACAAAAACATGAAATTACCCTCCTTTAAAGTGGAAAATCACCAACAATAAGCATAAAATATATACTTAAAATAACATATTATTTTGGCGTATCAAAATCCCCAATACTTAAATGTTACTTATCCTCAAGTAATAGTTTTTCTACATAAAATCATATGACTTATGATAGAGATTAACTTATAATAGCTATACTTTAGTTTAATAAATAAAATAATAACATTTAAGAAAAGTTTTAAAGAACATAGATTCAAACTTCAAGACTAAAAGTAATTAGTAACCAAATTTAAGATTTCTGAATCTCTTTTCATTTCAAGAAAAAAATTCAATTTGTCATGTTAAGGATACTTGGAACATTCATATGAAAAAGAACTTGATAAAAAATTTACTAGTAATTCTACTAATACTCCAATACAAGTTTAGAAAATGTAATAAAGCCTTTTCCTTAAGTTGATTAAAGTGAAGCTAATTTTTTATTAGGGATCTCTTCAAGCTTCTCCTCTCTCTTTTTTATTTTCTTTTTTTCTTTTTCTCTTACTTTTTTTAGGATCTTTTCAATCCTTTCTATTATTTTTTTCTTTTTGGATGAGGAATACTATATCTATATAGACTTTAACAATTTTGAATTTCACTATCCCCTTCTTAAACTCCAAACTTCTTACATTTCTAAACTTTATAAATTCATAAAGTTTATGACTTTTCATAAAGTTTCATTCTTTTCTTCTTACATGAAACTCTAAAATTCTTAATACTTCAAAAATACAATTTACTTTACTTTAAATAGAAAAACATAGTCTTACCTCTTCTTACCAAATATCTTTTTCTTAAAAATTAACCTTCAATACTAAAAACTTTTACATAAATTTACCATAGAATTCATAAACATAAGTATAGCCAATTATAGTTAAATATTAATATCAGGCTATAGCACTATTAGCTATAATCCGAGCCTGAAGAATTATGAGAGCACCAACATCTATTGCCTTCATTTTATGAATGCAGAAGTTTAGCGCAACCCTATCCTTCGTTACTTCACTTAAATGATTTATTGGCAGTAATTTAGCAGAGATGAAGTGTTACCATATTTTTGATTGAATTATCATCATGCAAGTGGAGAAGTTAACTTTCTTTTTTTTCATCTTCCATTCTCCTCTTCAATTAGTCAAAAAAGAAATCACTTCATATAGTAATGCAACAATTATCTAGAATGCAGCGTTTTTACAATGGAATACATTTCTCAACCAATAAATAGCATTGATCCTTTCCTCACAAAATTCAAAATGCTTACCTTTCACAAAGATGTGATCATCAGCGGCAAACCACAAGTTAGCCTAAAACTCTCGAATCATTGGTACAACTGCTACTGTAGTGAAGGAGCAAAACCTTTCCCAATTTTTTGTGACGATCAACCTCTTGATCTTGCCACCCGGGTTAACACATGCCCGCTCTTGGATCAACTTTTTTTATTCCATTTGAGTGTTATAACAATGTTGTCCTTTGAAATAGACAAATCTTCTTGCATCAAAATTTTTTGTCAGCTTTCCTCTCTTTACTCATGGAGTTATTGTTATTTCTATGAAAATCTAAATAAAACCCAAATAAATTACAAAATAAAAAATCTAACTCCTTAAGTAAAATTATTTGGTAAGAAACTTTTCAACATGAGTTTTCTTCAAGATTTTCCATCGAAAATCTCATATTTTAAATCTTCTATAATCTATGAAAAAGACATAATGAAAATAAAAAATTGGTAGACTAAAATGTAGCTCTTACCAAAAGATGATGAAATCTAAGATCTTTGGCCTCTGAAATCTTTTCTAACGTGCACAATGTGAAGCCTTGGGTCACGATTTGGAGGTAGGAGATGACCCAACCAATAAAAATTGTGTTTATTGTGTTCTTTTGCGGTTTTTAGACAATCTGGCATTTTCGGAACTTTGGCGCATCTAGCCCCAAATCTGGTGCATCATGTGCTGACTCTCTATAAACGGGTGCTTCATGCACCAATTTGGTGCATCTTGTACCAATGCCTTAATTTTTCAATATTTCATTTTCTGTGAAAATCTGTTGTGTACAACTTTACGTCCTATAAATAACTCAAATGAAGATTTTTAATCATAATTTAAACTTAATTTAACATCAAACATATACAAAAAACACAAAAGTCACTTATATATATATATATATATATATATATATATATATATATATATATATATATATATATATGGCGG
>JXCR01138578.1:46425-82201 GCA_002079205.1 Phalaenopsis hybrid cultivar | reverse complement strand
GGGAAGTGCTCTGCTAGGGTTTCTGGCAACATGGTGAGCTGCTGGAGGTATTACTTTCTTCAGGGTGCTCTGTTCTCCTCCTCCTTCACTGTGAAGTTTATCTCTAACACTCCTTTCTTAGGCTGTGGTGGTTCTTTTACTGCTTCTCTAGTTCTTCATGGTTGGTGGCTCTTTTACTGTTCCACTGGAGGCCTCCCAAATTCTCTGTTTTCTACAGGCCTCCTGCTTTCTGTACTGCTTGATGTTTCTTTACTCAAAATTTTTTGGGTTTTCTCTTTGTGACTGGTGTCATGTGCACTCCCATTGATGTTCACACTGATTCTAGTTGGACTAAGGCTACTTATGCAGGGATTGTTGGAAGAGCTAATGACACTCTCCAAGATCCTACAAATTTAATTTTCCCTCAGGAATTTGATAATGTTGCTGCTGGCAAAGGGATCTTCCCTTGCATTCACCCCTTTGGCTTCAAAGATGGAGAAACTGCAGTCTACTTCTCTGCAGCTAAAAATGCTTCACTGAATGAAGAAGTCAGATTCACTCTTGTTGGAAAATTTCAATTGGGCAATGGAAGCTAGTTTGATAGATGGAAGACACCTTCTTATCCAACTCTTAATGGAAGAAGATTATGCTAGGATATTTGCTAAACAAGCTGTTTCTATAGCAGGAGTTACAATGCAAATCCAGAAATGGACTAGAGACTTTGACCCAACTAAGGAGCCTCCTGTGGTCCCAGTTTGGTTTAAGCTACCTGGTCTTCCATTACCTTACTTCAAGCTTAATGCACTATTTAATATAAGGAGAGCACTAGGTACTCCCCTCAAGGTGGATGCTCCTTCTTTCAATAAGGCAAGACCTGCTCTTGCTAGAATTTAGGTGGAAAGAGACATAACCCTCCCTGAGATTAAAAGGATATGGATTGGTTCTGATGAAGAGGGATTTTGGCAAGATACAACTACTGAATAAAAGTCTTTTTACTGCCAACACTGTAAAATGTTTGGCCACACTATTGAGAAATGCTATGGGCTCCACCCCCTACAAAAAAACTGAATCCAAGGGTAGCCAGTCAGGTTTCTAATCAAGGACAAAGCAATAATACCACTACATTTAATCACACGGAGGATGTCAGGCCAACCAGTAAAACTATTTCTTTCAAGAACACTAATCCTCTTGATACTTTCCCCTCTGATGATCCATTGGGGGAATTATCAGAACCCCACAACAACTTGGAAACTTCCCCAGGTTGTGTGGTGAGGGCAGAACCTAGTGAAGTCAGTATTATTACCCCTCCTTCCCCCACACTTGCTGCAAAAGGGAAGTATGTTTTGGAAAACCCTTTGGTCACTGAGACTGACACTTTTGAAGCTGCTGCTATTGAAGTGCAGCAGGCTTTGGTAGAAGATTGACAAAATTAGAAAACAAGGAAAGAGAATGTGATGAAAAGTTCCCTGATCAATAAGGCCACTCCTAGCATTGCTGAGGCTGATGTCATTGATTTGCAGCAGGCCTTCGAAGAGGATTGGAAAATTCAAAAAACCAGAAAAAAGAAAAAGTTGACTTCTGAGGTGTAGCAACTCCTACAAGGAACAAACTCTTCTAAGAAGGATGGAAAGGCTAAGACCCCTTCTGGCTCTACCTCATTTATAATAGAGGAAGAACTAGGTCAAGGTCTCAACCTTCCATTCAATTCTCTCCTATCAGTGATTAGTATTCCTCTTTGGAATGATAAGGATCCCATGATTAATATTTTGTGTTGGAACATTAGAGGAGTGGCTCATCCCTCCTCTCTTTTGAGATTAAGACATCTCATCAGAATCCACAAGATTTGGTGTTTTGCAATTCTTGAACCTATGGTCACCAAATATCCTCAAAACATTATCAACAAGTTTTCCAAGTTTATTTTTTATGCTAATTCCACTAATAAAATCTGGCTTTTTGTAAGACCTGAAATTAAGTGCAGCTTACTTGTTAAGCATCATTAGTTTCTTCATAATCAGTTTGCCATTGGATCACAGGTGGGATTTACATCTTTCATCTATGCTAGCAGCCTTCCTAGACATCAACAAAAACTGTGGCAGGAGCTGGTGACTTTGGGACAAAATATTGACTCTTTCTAGATTTTGGGGGGTGACTTCAATTGTATCACTTCTCCTACTGAAAAAAGAGGGAGTAAAGCCCCTTTACTCTCTCCTATAGCCAAATTCAATAACTTCATTAGTGATGCTGGTCTATTTGATCTAGGCTTTCAAGGTCCAAAGTTCACTTGGAGAAGAGGTACTTTGTGGGAAAGATTGGATAGGTTGCTTGACAACTCCTTGTGGTTTGAAACCTTTCCATTCTCTACTGTCACCCACCTTGCAATGGCTAGATATAATCATAGACCTCTCCTTTGCTCCATACAGAACACTGCTAGACCAACTCATACACCCTTCAGATTTTATAATATGTGGACTCTACATCCTGATTTCATTAAGGAAGTGGAAAATAACTGGAATTCCAACCTATATGCAGACCCTTGGATCAGATTATGGTTAAATCAAAAGAACTTAGCCTCTCATCTGAAAAAATGGAATTGGGAAAGATTTGGGAATGTTAATGAACAGCTGGAGGTCATCCAAAAAGAAGTCCACAGTTTGGAGGAAGGCTTACAAATGGGGATGAACTCTGAATATGAGGTTCACCTTGCCAATGAGAGACTCCTTAAACAAATCAGCTACCATGAATGCTTTTTAAAATGAAAAACTGTTGTCACTAAATTTATTGATGGTGATAGAAATACTAGATACTATCATGCCTGTATCAATCATAGAAGGAAGAGTAACATGATTTTAAACATAACCAACTTCAATGACAAGACGTTAACCTATGCTGATGAGATAACTTATGATGCAGTCCAACATTTCCAAAAGCTGTTCACCAAGGAGCTGGATTTTAGAAGACCAATTAAAACTGAGATGTTCACTAACTGACAACAATATGTGTATAATTTAAATCTCACTAGTACCCCTTTGGAAGATGAGTATAACAAGCCTTAGATTCCATTGATGGTCTCAAAATTGCTGGGCCTGATGGCTACACATCTACTTTCTATAAAGCCACATGGGATAGGACTAAACAAGACATTATGCTTGGTGTCCAAAACTTCTTCCTAGGTGTGAAACCCCCTAAATATTTCAGTGCCTCCACCATCACTCTGATACCTAAGAATCAAAACAGGAAAACTTGGGGAGATTACAGGCCAATCAGCCTAACCAATGTGATCTCCAAAATAATCAGCAAAATTGTTGTGTTTAGGCTGCAACCCCATCTCCATCTTCTCATTAGTGAAAACCAAGTGGCTTTTATTAAAGGGAGGAATATTACTGACAACATCCTACTTGCCTAGGAACTCCTGCTAGACCTTGACAGATCTTGTAGAGGAGGAAATGTTAGCTTCAAACTGGACATAAGCAAAGCCTATGATACCATTAATTGGGAATTCATCCTTGATACTCTTTCTGCTAGAGGCTTCAATGAAGAATTTATTAATTTGATACACAGATGGCTTAAATGCAATGCACATTCAATTCTGATCAATGACATGTGTCATGGCTTCTTCAATGCTACCAGGGGGATCAAGAAGGGAGACCCCTTGTCTCCAACCATTTTTATACTTGCTCTGGACTACCTGTCTAGACAATTGAATAATTTGGTTACTATTTCACCTCGTTTGGCTTTCCATCACAGATCTAATATCCTCATAAGCCACTTAGCTTATGCTGATGACATAATTATTTTCTCCAATGCTGCCAAGAATTCTGTCAGGAGGGTATATAAATGCCTTCTTCACTTTCAACACACTTCAGGTATGGTACTTAACAAACAAAAATTTCAATTTATTATTAATAAAAACTCCACTCCTCAGCTCAAGCACTGGATCTCTGAATACACTGGATTCAGCTATGCCAACCTCCCTATCAAATACCTTGGAATACATCTGCTCAAAGGCAGAACTAGACAAATATATTTCCAGGATGTCATTGATCAGATCAAAGCACAACTTGAACATTGGACTAACTCTTTCCTCTTTAATGGTGGGAGGATCACTGTTTTAAGGAGTATTCTCACTGCAATGCCTGCTTATGTCCTACAAATGTTCTCCATGTAAAAGGGTACTCAAGACTATATTAGAAGAATCTTCAACAAATTTCTCTAGTCTGGTCAAAGAAAGCAATTTCACTAGCTCCCTTGGCATAAATTATGTAAACCTTTGCAAGCTGGTGGGCTGGGCTTTAAAGACTTCCAACACTTGGGTTTCATTAATCTTTGCAAATTATGGATCAGATTCAGGTCCCAGGATAGCCTTTGGGGAAGATTTCTAAAAGCAAAATATTGCAGATCTTTGCACCCTACTTTGGTATCCAAAAGGATAGGGGATTCCAGACTATGGACAAAACTACTGAAAATTAGAAATAAAGTTGAGGAACTCTTCCTTTGGGAGCTAGGAGATGGGCATATCAATTTATGGTTAGATAACTAGGTCAGCAATGGAGAGAAACTTGAGTGCCTCAACCCCAATCCCAACACTAATTGTCTAGTCAGAGATTTTTGGTCTGATAATCAGTGGAATTACAGACTGCTGAACACTATTCTTTCCAGTGAACATGTGAGGTGGGTTAGGGATACTCCTATCTCATCCATTTCCAAAGATAATTTAATCACAAAATAGGCTTACTCCAAGAAATTATCAGCCTACATTTATCATCATTTCTTTAATTGGAACCTGATACCTCGGGGTAAAGCCATTTGGGGTAAATTCCTAACTCCCTCTATGTCCTTTTTCTACTGGAGACTCTGACATTCCTTACTGTCTACTGATGACATTTTAAAGATGGAAGGGCTTAGAGGACCTTAAATCTGGCCACTTTGCTGTGCTGCTGAAGAAACCTTGGATCACCTATTTTTCTCATGTGCCCCCTCACAAAAAATTTGGTCAGGTTTAATCAAGCTCCTGAATATTAATAGTCAGAATCTAAGCTGGCTTAATTTTTCTACTAGCTGGGAAGATTGGCAAAACAACAACCTTTGGGTGATACCATGTATTGTGGCTTGGTTCATATGGATGTACAAAAACCACAGAAAATTTGATGAGAAGGTTTTAGGGTCAAAATCTGTGATTAATAATTGTATCTCTTATATTCAGAAATTGATCAAGTTTCATCACTTCCCCAATGTTATAAAGCACTGGACTCCAGAAAACAATACTTCTATTCTTCAGCCTTTCAAACTAATCCTTTGGAGTCCTCCCCTACTGGTTGGTTGAAGGTCAACACTTATGGCAGCTTCTCAAATGGTTGTGCTGGTATTGGGGGAATCTTCAGAAACTCTCATGGTTCTCCCATTATATATTTCACTGCTCCTGCTGTGGCAATGGACGCTCTGGAGGCAGAATTCATAGCTATCTACTGGGCCATCAGAATTGCTTCTTACTGCCATATGGGTCCTTTGCTCATAAAAACAGATTCTACAAATTGCATTAAAATTCTCCTTCATGATGAAACCCCTCCTTGGAATATAACCAGATGGAACAATTTGTTATTAGCCCTACTACCCAAAGACAAGATCAATATCAATTATATTCCTAGAGAGGGTAATTGTCCTGCTCATTGGCTTGCCTCTCAGGGTAGAAATACTGAACAAACTTTTGTTGGGCTGACACTTACTCTTGAATTAAAATTTCTGCTCAATGGAGACAATTTGGCACTCCCTTATATCAAATGTATGTAACTGCTATGGGAGGTAGACCCTTAGCGGAAGGTATTGAGACACATAGTGTTAGACTTTATTGCTGGTCTTTGTGTGTAATCTTTGTTTATGTGTCCATACTCATGTGTTCCCTAGTTTAGTTTTTGCTTTTAGAGAGAATATATATCTCTCCAACTCTTGTAATCCTCATTTGGTTCTTGATTAACATGTAAGGAGTCTTAGTTGCTCTTTTCCTTTTAAAAAAATATATATATACATATATTTATATATATATATATGTGTGTATNAGACAAGATCAATATCAATTATATTCCTAGAGAGGGTAATTGTCCTGCTCATTGGCTTGCCTCTCAGGGTAGAAATACTGAACAAACTTTTGTTGGGCTGACACTTACTCTTGAATTAAAANTATATATATATATAAATATATATTAAATTCACACTATTACAAACTAACATTTTTTAAGCCAACAAACATCTACTTCAGTGTCTAAAGCAAACCGAAACAACCTATCACTTAAATCTAAATATCAAAATACTAAATAAAAACATATAAAGAGTTTAACAATAAAAGTAAATGCAATCCAATATAACACATTGACATAAACAAGCAGTACAAAAAAAAATGTTCCATTCAAAAATTAAGTTCAAACATCTTCTTCACTCTCGCCCTCCTAGATATCTCCCATATATTGTTAGTGTATGTACAAGTTGTAGAAGGGTCAATATGGAAATTAATCAGTTGAATCTTCCCCAATCCAAACAAGTTTGTTGAACATATGTACCAAACCATCTTCAGTACAACCAATATGTTCAAAATGTTCCTTCAGTCTCCAATCTAATGCAACATTTCATAAACATTCCCAGCTACATGCCTAATGTACATTCAAACTGAAGTAAAGCTGAATAGGTGATGAATTCTGGGATGCTTGATCCATCAGTAGATTCATATCATTCTCATCTCCTTTTTCACTACATTTTCAATAGACCTTTAGATCCATCAACTTCCAAGGAAGAAGCACTTTCTCCCAACTCTCATAAGGCACTTGCGATTGACTACATAGTAAGAAAACAGTGGAAGGATGCCCCAATCCAGTTGCAGATCCATTAAAAATCAAATTCAAAAGTGATTTCACAATTATTGCTCCAATATCAACACGCTTTCCAGTTTTAATAGAATAATTCAGAATAGCACTCTCCTTAGTTACCTTATTGATTTTCATATTTGGAAGTAATTTTGATGCAATAAAGAAATGTCACGCCTTAGAAGCAGGATTTAACAATGATGAAGAAAAACTTACATTTCCAACATCTCTGACCATTTAATTTGCATCTTCATCCATAAGCTATTGATACACCAAAAATATATGCATTTTTAGACTCATATTTTGTAGTCATTTTTGGTGATATTGCACTTGAATGGAAGGTATTTGTATGGTTTCTTGCAAGTTGTTGAATTTTAGGACTTGAAGCAAGAAGGAAGCAAAAAGGATGAAATTTGGAGCAAAAAATAAAGAAGTTGAAATTTGTTCAGCGCCAACGACACCAAAAGTAGTGCCGACGGCACCGTTTGATATAGAGCATTGAATTTAATTACGAGCATTGGCGTCGATGATGCCAATGTCGGTTTATCCCTGATTTCTAGAAGATTTGACAAATCTAGACGCATTTTCAAGAGTTTTTTGAGGCACCTATTGGAGAACCGACTCTAGGCTTTTTTTGGCACCAAAATTGATAAAAAAGTGACTATTCCTGACATTTCATCGCCCCAATTCAACTTTCCACACAACACATTCCTCCATTTTTCATTCCATACCCATTTAGAGTCTATTATTCTTATAATTTAGAGTTTTGTGGTGAGATTAAGTGTGAACTCTTCTCTAAGAGTGTCAGAAAAGGAGAAAAGTGAGAAATTTCTTCTTCCTTCATTTCCTATAAGAGGCTACAAGGGATTTGCTTTGAGAAAGGGTTCCAGATAAGTGTTGTTTGTTTATTAGTGTTGTATGAACTTTTTGTCATATATAAAATTTATGTTTTATTGTATCTTTCTCATGAAGTCTGAGTAGTTTACTTTATCTTTATCCTTACTCTGAGATATGGTGAAATGATAAGATAATATGGATGTGCCAATATTAAAATATAAAATAAATTGCGTTGATTTTTCAACTCCGAACTTAATTTACTTTTTGATCTGGCCAATTGAATTGTTAAAATATGTTGTGAAATATATGATGCGGGAAATGAAGTATGAGTTCTACAATAGAGTGAGGATCACATTTAATTCTATGAAGGAGAACTTCGTTCATGGAATTAAGTGCAACTAAAAAGTAAATATACTTTGTTGGGTGTAGAATTGGAGAATCTTTGGGTGAGAGACTAAAATCCCCAATTTGGTCTTAGTGCTTAAAAACTAAAGCAAGAGTTAGCCTTCAGGTGAAGGGAAGTGAGAGTTTTGGAGTGGGTGCGAGTATCATCCTAGCCTAGCCATAGATTTAGGGACTAAACCTGGGATTAGCCAATGATTTTTTATAACACTGTATTAGTGTAGAGAATTAAAACTGCTTCTATTTGGAATAATACATAATTGAACCATTTATCTCAACTCATTTTACCAAAACTGGGAAAGAAGCTTTTTCACATAAGAAATCTTCATCACATAAACATAGTTTAATAGTTTAATAGTTTAGTAGTTACTGTTTAAACTTCGTATTTTAGTTTTGTTATTAGTTAAATAATTTAATTCTGATAATATCTCATTATTCAAAATTAGTGACAGTAATTTCATATTGACTTTTTGTGAATTTCCTAATAAATTTATTATTTCAAATTTAAACCTACCCCGTGGGATCAATATTTTGGGCTTGAATAAAAAGTCCTTTATTACTTGCTAATGATACATATATTTGTGTAGAATCCCAACATTAATTGCTTAAATTTCTTATTCATAAATTATTGCATCAAGCTTTTCGCACCGTTCCACAGCAGTGTTATCTATAAAATTTTTACACAACTATATTCTCGAGATCAAGTATTTGACACTGTTGCCGGGGAAGGCAACGATAAATTTAGCAGATTTGATAAATTAGGAAATTTAGAGATAATTATATATAAAATTAGAAAAATTCAAAAAGTCTAAAATCCAAAAAGAAAAAATTTTTTATTGAAGAGTTATTTTTTGAAATTCTTCTTTGCTTAGTATATTTGTGTAGGTAAAATATTGGGTCTGATGGTTTAATACCTTAAGATTCAAAATTAGAGCATACAATTAGAAAAATTTGAAATTAATAAAAAGAAATTAAAAATTTAAACAAAATGGTGAATGATTTAAAGAATCAAATAAACAAAAATTGACAAAGACGTTTAGCAGATTATGTTAATCTGACAGATGAACTTCACTTGACTATTCAAAATCCTGTTGTTGCTGCTAATTCATTTGAGCTTAAAATTGCTATTAATCAAATGGTACAAAATAATCAGTTTTGAGGAACACCCGCTGAAGATCCAAACTTACAACTTGCTAGTTTTTTCAAAATTTTTGCTACTTTTAAATATAACGGAGTGTCTAATGATGCTATTAGGCTTAGAATTTTTCTTTTTTCATTAAGGGACAAAGCCAAGGATTGGTTAAATTCATTAGAATTTGGATTTATCAGATCTTGGGGAAAACTATCACAAACTTCTTAGCTAAACAATTTCCACCATTGAAAACTGCTAAGCATAGAAATGACATTACATCTTTTAGTCAATTTGAAGAAGCTTAGGAAAGATTTAACTATCTTCTTAAAACATGTCCACACTATGCTCTACCAGATTGTTTAATAATTTAAACATTTTATAGTGGATTAGTAGGATCACTTAGATCTATTATAAATTTGTTGCGGCTGGATCACTAATGTCAAAACATTTTGATGAAGCATATTCTTTAATTGAACACATGACTAGTAACAATTCTCAATGGCCCTTTGAAAGGGTAAATCCTAAGAGAGTAGCCAGTATTTATGATTCTGATGCAATGTCATTTTAGCATCTCAAATTGTTGTTATTTCAAAAAAAATTGATCAAATAGGAGTGAACTATTCTCAAATACCGCCAGTATTAGAGGAAAATTCACTAGGATATATCATTGATACTCAATCATCTTATGAAACTTTAATTGCTATAAATAAATGAAATTATAATTCCTATTCTAACTTTTATAATCCTGAATGAAAAAATCACCCTAATTTTAGTTAAAATAATTATAACAATTTGGTGAATCCCTCAAGAAATTTGAACAACCAAGGAAATTCTAGTTATCGATCTTATTTTCCTCTTAGATTTAACTCTAATCCTAACCCACAAGTTAGGGAGAAGAAGTTGATGATGGAAGAAATAATGTGAAACTTAGGAAATCAAATACATAATCATGGGGCTGTTATTAGAAATATTAAAAATCATATCGGACAAACTGCCACTGCACTCATTTACAAACCTTCTGGAATTTTTTCGAGTACGGTGGAAGTTAATCCAAAAGATCAAAATAGAGCAAATTAAATTTATTCAATTACAAAGTGGAAAATAAGTTGAAACAAGGAACCAAAGAGAAGCTGATGTTGATGAAGAGAAGGAAGAAATGGAAAGAGATCAAAATGAAAATGAACAAACACAAGGTCCTTTGGAAAACCCATTACCTCCATTTCCTCAAAGACTAAAATAGAAGAATAAAGATAAATAATTTTCAAATGTATTAAAAATCCTTAAGAAGTTAACCGTAAACATTCCTTTTTTGGAAGCTTTAGAACAAATGCCAAGTTATGTGAAACATATGAAGGATATATTGAACAAGAAAAGGAAGTTTACATATCTTGAGACCATTGCACTCAATGAAGAGTGTAGTGCTATTATTTAGAACAAGCTTCCTGAAAAATTAAAAGATCCTGGTAGTTTTACAATACCTTGTGCTATTGGTGAAAAGTTTTTTGGAAAAGCTTTATGTGATTTAGGAGTGATTATCAATCTTATGCCTTTATTGATCTTTAAATGGTTATATTTGAGAGAGATTTCTCCTACTACTATAACTCTTCAGTTAGCTGATCGATCAATAACTTATTTAAAAGGTGTTATAGAGGATGTATTAGTAAAAGTGGATAAGTTTATTTTCTCTGTAGACTTTATAGTATTGGATATGGAGGAAGATAAAAAAATTCTTATTATTTTAGGGAAACCATTTCATGCAACAGGGAGAGCTATGATAGACATGTAAAAAAGAGAATTAATAATGAGAGTTAATGATCAAGAAGTAACATTTAATATTACAAAGGCTATGAAATATCCAACAGTAGAAAAAGATAATGAATGTTTTTAGTATGGAAGTAATTGTTTATCTGAGTAATGAGGAATTCAAGAATGAGTTTGAAGACAAATTAGTGCAAGTAAAATTTTTTGAAAATAAGGACGAAATAAAAGAAGAATATTTCGATTATATTCAAGGCAAATTTGAAACTTTAGACTTGTTAGAAAATGACAAAATAAATCTTATTCCTTCAAATATTAAATAACCTGAACTTGAACTGAAAATATTACCTGCCCATTTATGAAATGTGTTTTTAGGAGAGTCAGCTACAATGCCTGTTATTGTATCTTCTGAATTAACAGAAATTCAAGACAAAAAATTAATAAAAATGTTAAAAAAATATATAAAGGCTTTTTGATGGACTTTAGTAGATATTAAATGAATTAGTCATTCTATTTGTACGCACAAAATTCTGTTAGATGAATAATATGAACGTAAAATTGACTCTCAGAGGAGATTAAAGCCAATAATGAAATAAGTTGTTAAAAAAGAAATTTTAAAATGGCTAGATGCTAGAAATATATATCCTATTTCAGATACTGCTTGGGTAAGTCCAATTCATTATGTTCCGAAGAAAGGAGGAGTAAACGTTGAAGAAAATGAGAAAAATAAATTGATACCAATAAGAGAAGTTACTGATTGGTGAATTTGAGTTGACTATAAAAAATTAAACATGGCCACCAGAAAAGATCACTTTCCTTTACTTTTTCTAAACCAAATGTTGGATAGATTAGCTGGGAACAAATATTATTGCTTTTTAGAGGGATATACCATTTATCACCACATTCTAATTGCTCCAGAGGATCAAGAAAAGATAATATTTACTAGCCCATATGAAGCATTTTCTTTTCGTAGAATGGCTTTTGGACTATGCAATGCACCTGCAACATTTCAAAGATATATCATGTCAATCTTTAGCAATTTTATTGAACATGGAATGGAAGTGTTTATGGATTATTTTTCGATATTTGGAACTTCATTTGAATTATGTTTAAAAAATTTAGAAAAGGTTCTGGAAGTATGTGAAATACTCAAACTAGTACTAAATTGGGAAAAAGTGTAAATTTATGGTTAGAAGAGGAATTGTACTTGAGCATAAAATTTTTGAAAATAGCATGAAAGTAGATTCTGCAAAAATTCAAGTTATTAAAAAATTACCACCTACCGCTAATGTTAAAGGGGTAAGAAGCATTTTAGGACATGTTGGTTTCTACAGACATTACATAAAAATTTTTTCTAAAATAACTAAGCCATTATGCCAACTTTTAGAAAAGGATAAAAAATTTGATTTTAATGAGGAATGCATAAAAGCATTTGAATTATTGAAAGAAAAATTAATTATTGCACCTATAATAGTTCCACCTGATTGGGAGAAACCATTTGAAATAATGTGTGATGCTAGTGATTATGATATTGGGGCTGTTTCAGGACAAATGAACAACAAATTCTTTAAAATAATATATTATGCTAGTAAAACTCTAAATGATGCTCAAATTAACTGCGCTACTACTGAAAGAGAGTTACTTGTTGTTCATGCCTCCGATAAATTTAGACCTTACTTAATGGGAACTAAATGTATAGTGCATACAAATCATTCTGCTATTAAATACTTGATGCAAAAGAAGGATGCTAAACCCAGATTAATTTGATGGATACTCCTATTGCAATAGTTTGATTTTGCCGTAGTTGACAGAAAGTGAAATGATAACCAAATAACTGATCATTTTTCTAGACTAGAAAGAGAAATATAAACTAATTTTATAAATGAAATTTTAGACAATTTCCCGATGACTAATTATATAGTATCGATGAAATGAATGTATTGTGGTATGTCGATAAAGTAAATTATATTGTAAGTGATATTTTACCACCTGATTACAAAAATCCACAATTAAAGAAATTTATATAAGATTCAAAATTCTATTTTTTGGATGAACCATATCTATATAAATAATGTGAAGATCTAATTATTAGAAGGTGTGAGCCTTATGAGGAAAATCAATAGATAATTGAAAGATGCCATGATTATAAATTTAGAGGATATTTTGGAACAAATAGAACTACAAATAAAATTTTGCAAGCTAAATTTTATTGGCCTACTCTTTTTAGAGATGTTAGTGAATATATTAAAACGTGTGGTTGATGTCAATGAGTAGGAAATATTTCTAGAAGAAATGAAATACCTCTAAATTACACATTAGACGTTCAAGTTTTTTAATAAGTCGGGATTAGATTTTATGGTACCATTTATGCTTTCTTTTGGGAATTTATTTATATTGCTTGTTGTTGATTTTATGTCTAAATGGATAGAACTTATTATTGTACATAGATGTGATGCTCGGAGTGTTTCAAAATTTTTAATTAATAATATTTTTACAATATATGGAATGCCGAGATTAATCCAAAAATTGATGGAGGATCTCATTTTAGAAATAAGAGACTCTAAACATTGATTATGAAATATGATATTATGCATAGACTCTCTACTGCTTATCATCCTCAGGCTAGTAGTATAGCAGAGATATAAAATTTTGAAATTAAATAAAATTTTGATAAAGCAGTAAATCCTTGTAAATTGGATTGGTCTAATAGATTAGATATTGCATTATGGGCATATAGAACTGCTTATATGCCTCCCACAGGAATGTCCCAAATAGACTTATTTTTGGAAAATATGCCACTTACCAGTAGAAATGGAGCATAAAACATTTTGAGCTATTAAGGAATTTAATTTTAATTTAAAGGATGCTTGTGAGAAAAGATTATTGCAACTCAATGAACTTGAGGAGATTAGAAATGAAGCATATGATAATGCAAAAATCTATAAAGAAAAAATGAAAATATGGTGTGATTAGAAGATTATTCAAAAGAAGTTTGAACTTAGAAAGGAAGTTTTATTATATAATACATGTCTAAGATTATTTCCAGGAAAATTGAAATCCAAAAGTTTATGATCATTTAAAGTGATTAAAGTTTATCGTTATGGAACTATTGTTGTTAAAAATCCTAACACTGGAAAGATATTTAAAGTTAATGGACATCGACTAAGACTTTATTATGAAGGGCACATACAACAATTTAAATAATTTCTAATGTTAAGTAAACCCAACTATTCAAATGGTATGTCAGGCTAACAACGTTAAACCAAGCGCTTTTTGGGAGGCAACCATATATTTAACTATATATCTATGTATTCCTATTTTGTTTGATACGTGATTATATCTTAGTAGATAAAAATCCTACACAATTTTATATATTATAAAGTAAGATAAATATTGGTATTAGAGGAAAATTTGGAATCAAATTGATTGAAAGAATGAAAAAAATGCAATTTTGGTGTCTCGCATCGACGGCGCCCGCAGACGGACCAAAGCACCGACAACGCCATCGGGAGCGCCGACGACACCAATAGCAGATTAACTGTTTTTGGTGGACGGGATTTTGCTCTGTAGTAACCACCTAGAGGAGTTTTTAAAGTCTTAAAAACTGACTTGGATGCATGGAAACTTCCTATTTTTGAATTTCATGGCCTCCAATTTCATAAATACTTCCAGGTATGGAGTTTTCAATAGAAGAAAGTTTATCTATTTTGACGCGCAAAGATTATACAAAAAATTTATGGTAAAGAAGAGACTTATCATGGATAGAGGCTTTATCAATCACTGATTGATTAATCTAAGCTCTCTGATAAATAAAATCATTGTACAAAATCGATGGGAAGTTTTGTGCTACACTACCACTGCAATTATTGTACCAATAGTCAAGAAATCTATACCAATTTGCATGGAATTAACAAAGGAGTTATCTTCGTACGAGGTAATGTTGTACCATTTACTCCTGTGCAAATCAATGAGTTGTATATGATAGAAAACGTTCAAATTTTTCATTATACAATTTTCATCCCTACAAGAGATTTAATGCAAGATGTCTACAATTTTATGACGGATGAAAGTGATATTTGGGAAATGTGAGATGAAGGATATGTTAGTTTATCTGCTTCATTGCTTAATCTAATATCAAAGCAGTGGCATTTCTTCATTTCATCAAAATTACTCCCTATCATGAAGATTAGTAGAGTCGCCAAAGAAAGTGTTATTTTGAATTATTGCACTCAAATGGAAAAACCCATTGATATAGGATATATATTACTTAATTTTTATATGGGTATTATTATGAAATGGCCAATTTATGGATGTGGGCATCCTTCTACAATTTTCCTACTTTGCAGTCAATCTCAAGTTCCATATGAAAGTTGGGAAAAAGTTTTATTACCTTGGGAGCCCATGATTCCTATTGATGATTGTTATGTTAGGAATGGGAATGAAGCATTAAATATTATCTTGGATCATTCATCACATGCTTCAACTCCATTGATGCCACCAACAGTTGGAAGTTCACTTGTTGTAGAAAATAGATTGAAGAAAATTGAAAGAGAACTTGTATTAAGAATTCAATAGGAGATCTTAAGTACCCTTTTGATCACCTAGATTGGAGGATGAAAGAAAATTTTGATCATACTGGAACAATTGAAGCAAGTTAAGTGTGGATATTTAAAGAAAAAAAGGATGGATTGAAGAAAATTTGACTGATCAATTCCCCTACCAACCCTTCTACAATTTGTATGTTTATTACCAGTCGATAGGAGATATCAGAGGTGGAGATAACACTAAAGATGAGAGAGTATAATGAAAGAATTTTGACTCTCTCTACTAGTTTAAAAAACTTAGGTGCTTAATGTAATTGCGTGGATTTGATTTAGGTTTCTTTGCTTTAGAATTTTGAACTTTGATTGTGTGTATAGTTTTGTGTCAGCGGTTAGTGTTGTGGCTTGATTTTGATGTTGATTTATAATTTAGTTTACTTAAGATGTACGAAAGTGTGATTAGAAAAATGTATTTGTAAAATTGTATTTTCATAAATAAAAGATAGTTTGTTGTTGTTTGTGAAAATGTTTGTTTGTGAGTTATTGTTAAATAAAAATTTGGGTTTAAAAATACTAAAAAGACTTTGGAGAAAATTGAGAGGAAATTTAAAATTTAAAAAAAAATTGAAAAATGAATTTTTGGCTTTCAGCACCGACGACACTAGCATGGGCGCTGACGGTGCCCTCGCCCTGAGAACAGCCTTTACCCTTTAAAATTTGTGATTTTCACCATAAACCTCCATTTTTACCCCTTGAGTCACCTTCAACCTCCAATTTTTGCACATACGGCTTGCATTTGCTTGAATTTGAGGCAATTTTAAGGCTAAGGAACTTTGGATTTTATCTTCTCTAGGGAGGAGCTACAATTTAAGTTAAAAAATTTTAATTTTCACCAAGGATTTATCTCAAATTGCTTAGATCTGAAAATTTTGGAATTCTTTTTGAGAGATTTTGTGAAAATCCTTAGTTGAGGAACTCTTACTTAGTGGATTTAAGTTTAAAGTGTTTTACTTTGTAATTTTTGGAATTTTTGGATTTTATTAAAATTTTTTAAATTTTTTTAGATTTCCCATGGCACCTAGAATGAGCAAAGGAAAGAGAAATGTAAATTTTGATGAACAAAAATTTGTTAGCTTTAGGGCTAGTGCTCGTTTCAATAGTCTACTTAAGCATAAAAAAGTAATTCTGGATCGTGGTTTTAAAAATTCAGGAGGAGAAGTCGAGCGATTAATCAATGCTCAACAGTGAGAAATTTTTTGTTATTTTTCTGCTGATACGATTATCGGTGTAGTGATGAAAATCTATGCCAACTTTACTGAAGCTTCTGACAATGTTGATTTTGTTCGTGGGAGAAAGGTGGAGTTTTCTCCAAGAAAAATTAATGAGTTTTATCAGTTGGAAGATGTTTACAGTTGCCAGTATAAATCATTTTCTACTACTAGTGAGGCCTTAGATGAAGTTATTTCTTTTCTTACTGATGGAAGAGGGACCTGGAAATTCAAAAATGGTGTTAAAGTAAATTTTTGTCTTTCTATGCTTAATGTAGTATCTAAGGTTTGACACTATTTTATTTCTGGAAGAATGATTCCTAGAAATCATCATAAAGAGGTGACCAAGGATAGAGCCATCATAAACTTTTGCATTCAGCGGGTGATGAGGATAAATGTAGACTTTATTATCTATATGAACACTAGATCTATGGCTTTAAGAGAGACCACTGGTGGTTTGGCTCACCCTGCACTTATTTTTACACTTTGTGAGCAGGCAATAATTGATTTTAGACTTGCAAAAGAGAGGATTGAGCCTCTAAGACCTATTGGGCCAGCCAATATAAAAACATTTGAATCTTATTTTGATTGGAGATCTGGAAGTAAGACCAGATATATTCCTTCTACTTCGAGGACCCCTACTTCTAGTGACCCTCAAAAACCGAGAGCTTTTAGACTAGATGATGATCTGGTAGGGAGATATCATAAGAATAGGTCATAGATTACAAAACATGGATGTCAGAAATGCTCATACTAATGATTTTCTATGCAAAAGTTTGAATATGTTGCTGCTTATGATGATGCGTTGGTGAGATACTTAAAGGGTGATCATTCAGTTCAGTTTCGTACTCACCTGTTCTTACTCCATATCAGCGGCAAAATATGGATGTAGATTAAGAAGATCATGTGATTGGTGATCTGATTTCTTTTATTTGTATCTCATTTTACTTTGTTATTGCGTTGGTTGTTTCTGTTATATTGTTGAGACTGTTTGTAAGATTGTGAGACTTTGTGTTGTTGTTATGTTGAGTTATGAACTGTAGTTTGTAAAACTGTTTTCATTTACGGAATTCTGTTTAATTCTGTTGTTAGTTTTTGTATTTCATTAAATGTATAACTCTTTCTCAACAAATATTATATGTATTATGCGCAATCTAATGTTTTAAGTCTTATAGCTTTTATATCAACACCTGCAGTATTTCAAAATTAAAGTTTCAAAATTAGAACCTTCAACAGGTATGTCTTTTATTTATGTATTTAATGTTTTCTTTGACCCTTTATTTTTTAGTTCTTCATGCTAAATCTTATAAAAATTTAAGTTTGGGTGGGAAAAGAAAATTTCCTTTTTAAATAAAGAAACTTAATTTTATTTGTCCTCACCTAGCTATATTTTCAAAAATTTTAAATTTAACATGACCATTGGTATTAGGGGTTAACTTTAGATAACTATATTTATGATTCTAAATATATAGTAAACTTAATTCAAGTTTTCGCTAATAAAGGTTAATTTTAGAGATTAAGATATTTGGTATAAAAGAAAAAGACTATGTTTTTCTATTTTAAGAAAAGAAAATTATATTTTTGAAATATTAAAAATCTTGAAGGTTCATGTAAGAAGGAAAGAATTAAACTTTATGAAATCTTCAAGCTAATATATTTTTTTAAGTGAAGAAATGTGACAAGTTTTTGACTTAAAGAAAGGCATAGAGAAGTTCAAAATCATTAAAATGCTATCCAAATATAGTAATCCTCACACATAGAAAATAAAAGAAAAGAAAAGAAAAGAAAAAGAAACAAAAAGATATGGGGAGAAGCTTGAGGAGATGCCTAATTAAAAATTGGCTTCACTTGAATCAATTTAAAAAAAAAGAATGCTTGCTACATTTTTTAAACTTTTATTTGAGGACTAGTTTATTTACTAGTAAGGTTTTATGAAGTTCTTTTTCATATGAATACTTTAAGTTACTTTAATATGGCAATTTGAAATTTTTCTTGAATAGAATAAACAAATAGAAATCTTGGACTCCTTGCTAAGTACTCTTATACCTTTAATACTAACTGGAGCTGTTTTGAATTTTTCATAAGTAATGCTATTGTATTTAGCAGACTACGATATGGAAATATAGAAGTTAAATTCTTTACCATAAGTCATATTTTACATAGTAGAGGAGTTAGTTGAGAATAACATGTAAGTTTGGGGGATTTTGATACACCAAAAATATATGCATTTTTAGACCAATATTTTTTACTATTTTTTGGTGATATTGCACTTTAATGGAAGGTATTTATATGTTTTACTGCTGGTTGTTGAATTTTTGAACTTGAAGCAAGAACAAAGCAAAAAGGATGAAATTTGGAGCAAAAAAATGAAAAAGTTGAAATTTGTTCAGCGCCGACAGCGCCAAAAGCAACACCGACGGTACCGTTTAGTAGAAATCATTGACTTAAATTAAGGGACATTGGCGCCGACGGCATCAATGTCTGTTCAACCCCAATTTCTAGAAGATTCAATGAATCTAGAAGCATTTTGAAGACTTTTTGGAGGCACCTATTGGAGAACTAACTCTAGGCTTTATTTGGGACCGAAATTGATAAAAAAAGTGACACTTCCTAACATTTCATCGCCCCAAGCCAACTTTCCACACAACACATTCCTCCATTTTTTATTCCACAACCATTTAGAGTCCATTGTTGTTATAATTTAGAGTTTTATGGTGAGATTCAGTGCGAACTCTTCTCTAAGAGTGTTGGAGAAGGAGAAAAGTGAGAGATTTCTTCTTCCTTCATTTTTTAGAAGAGGCTACAAGGGATTTGCTTTGAGAAAGAATTTCAGATAAGTGTTGTTTGTTTATTAGCGCTGTATGAACAAGGGATTTGCATTGAGAAAGAGTTTCAGATAAGTTTTGTTTGTTTATTAGTGTTGTATGAACTTTACTTTTATATATAAAAATTGTGTATCTTTCTCATGAAGTCTGAGTAGTTTACTTTATCTTTCTCCCTACTCTGAGATATGGTTAAATGAAGAGATAATATGGATGTGTCAGTATTAAAATATAAAATAAATTGTGATGATTTTTCAATTCTGAACTTTATTTACTTTTCAATCTAGCCAATTGAATTTTTAAAACATGTTGTGAAACATATGATTGGGAAATGGAGTATGAGATCTACAATAGAGTGAGGATAACATTTGATTCCATTAAAGAGAACTTTGTTCATGGAATTAAGTTCAAATAAATAGGGAAATATACTTGTTGGGTGTAGGATTGGAGAACCTTTTGGGTGACAGACTAAATGCCCCAATTCGTTCTTAGTGTTTAAAAACTAAAGTGAGTGTTAGCCTTCATGTGAAGGGAAGTGGGAGCTCTGGAGTGGGATCTAGTATCCTCTTAGCCTAGCCACAGATTTAGGCACAAAACCTGAGATTAGCCAAAGAATTTCTATAACACTGTATCAGGGTAGAGAATTAAAACTGCTACTATTTGGCAGAATACATAATTGAACCATTTATCTCATCTCATTTTACCAAAATATTAGTGTAGTGGGAAAGATGCTTTTTCACATAAGAAAGCTTCATCACATAAACATAGTTTAATAGTTTATAGTTTAGTAGTTACTGTTTAAAATTTGTATTTAAATTTTGTTATTAGTTAAATAATTTAGTTCTACTAATATCTCAACATTCAAAATTAGTGACATAAGTTTCGTATTGACTTTCTGTGAATTTCCTAATAAATTTATTGTTTCAAATTTAAATATTCTCCATGGGATCGATATTTGGGGCTTAAATGGAAAATCTTTTATCACTTGATAATGATACGTATACTTGCATAGAATCCCAACATTAATTGCTTAAACTTCTTATTCATAAAATTTTGCATCAAACTCTTGGCACCGTTGCATAGCGGAGTCAACTTTATAATTTTTACACAACTGTATTCTCAGAATCTGGTATCGATAGAGTTCATTCATATTATCTCTCGTAGGGGTAAAATTTCTGTATTAGCAGACAAACACATTTTCAATTATATAAACATCTGGTTTATTCTTGAATGAGTGAATTGCATAAACCTGTATCACACATAGACAGTTCCTTAGTTGATTCTATGAAGATTTGCATAAAACTCTTTCACCACAAGGACAACGACTGCAGCAGTAGTGTACCAAAGTACTTCCCAGCATGTATGTGCAAAAATCTCTTGTACATGAGTACTCAGTGCGTTGAATCCTTGATTCACAAACCCCTTTCATTGATTTGCCTCTTCTTCACAAGAGCTTGCTGAAGTAACTTCTACACATCAAAACTGATGAAATTTCTTATTCTGAAAATTCCAACTTTAGTAGAATTGTTAGATAGAGATGCCATTGAAATTGAAAACTAGTGACTCCTCCCTCATTTCCCCCCTTATAATTGAACTTGGAATAGGTTTTTGGGAGTTATATGGAGAAGAACCCACCAAAAACTACCAAAAACTGCCATTTGAAATGCTTTGTCATTTTTGTCGCCGCGACACTTCGTGCACCTATTTTGACACATCATGTGCCGGCACTCTAGAATATGGCACATTATTCTCCAACTCTCTAGAATATAGTGCATCAAGCGCTAGTTCCAAAAAAATTATCATATTTTGATTTTAATCTAAAAAATTCTTAATTTTTTCATTCAATTAGGTAAATAAAATGTGTTTTAATTATTTTCAAATATTTTCTCAATGTCAAATTTGTTAAATTCACAAAATCTATAAAAAAACAAATATGTTAATATACATAAAATATTTCATACAAGAACTTAGAAATAAAATAAACCACGATAACTATGGGTTGCCACCCATAAAGTGCTTGGTTTAATGTCGTTAAATCACATTCCTAGTCTCTATTCTCGGTAACCCAATATTATAATTTCTTTAAAAATTGGTATTTGATCATCAAAAAATGGTATTAATCTTTGCCCATTCACTTTAAATATTCTTCCAGTCTTGGGATCTTCAATCTCCAAAACTCCATAGAGATAGAATTTAACAATTCTAAATGGCCCTTTCCACCTAAACTATAGTTTTCAAGAAAATAATTTAAATTATGTATTGTGTAATAAAACTTCATGTCCAAGCTCAAATTCCTTTTTTATTATCTTTCAATCTAGCTATTCTTTCATTATAAATTTGAGCATTACTATAAGATTCGTTTCAAATTTCTTCAAGCTCATTCAACTGCAGCAACCTTTTCTCACCAGCAAATTTCAAATTGAATTTGAATTTTTTAAAAGTTCAATAAGCTTTATGCTTCAACTCTACTGGTAAGTGATAAGCCT
This sequence comes from Phalaenopsis hybrid cultivar, assembly GCA_002079205.1. NCBI lineage: Eukaryota > Viridiplantae > Streptophyta > Magnoliopsida > Asparagales > Orchidaceae > Phalaenopsis > Phalaenopsis hybrid cultivar. The sequence continues at coordinate 60,128 of JXCR01138578.1, read as the reverse complement.
TCGCAAAAATTGATCTATACGGGGACATTACTGTAGTTGTCTTATAAGCTGTCATGTACTCCCACAATGCATTATCTAATATAGCAGACCAATCCATTTTATTAGGATTCATACTTTTTCACAATATTGTTTTAAATTTACAATTAGATACTTTTGTCAAACCACTAGTCTAGTGATGATAAGTAGTTGAAATTTTCTGCATTATATTATTTTTTTCTACCAGTCTTGCAGTTGTTGCATTCCTAAAATGAAATCCTCCATCAGTAAAGATTACTCTCGAGATTCCACATCTTTTAAAAATATTTTTAATTAAAAATTATGAAACACTCCAAGCATCACATCGAGGTAAAGTGATTTCTTTTATTCATTTTGAAACATAATCCACTGCAATCAAATATATAAACATTTCCAAATGATGATATAAATGGTCCCATAAAATCCAATCCCCATGCAACAAAAATTTCAATTTCTTTTCAAAATATTACCTATTCTCTAACACGATCACATGTTTTTATATATATTATAATATCTATAAATAGATTAAGACAATAAAACCAAGATTGTAAAATTTTATTAACAGTTCTATCATTCCCAAAATGACCTCCAATTTTAAAATCAAGACATTTTTGGATAATTTCCTGAATTTTCTTATAAGGCACACATCGTCTCATTACTAAATCTTTATATTATTTATACAAATAAGGATCATCCCAAATATAATATTTTTCATCATGGATGAATTTCTTTTCCTACTATTTTGTCAGTCCATATGATAAAATACCACTAACAATATAATTTACAATATCACCATACCACGATATTTCCTATCCTTTTACAACATAAAGTTGTTCATCATGAAAAATTTCATTAATTTAATTTTCTAAATCAGGAATTTATTCCTGTTCAAACTTAGATAGATGATCAACAATTTGAATATTAGCCCCTTTCCTATTGACTACTATAAAATCAAACTCTTGCAACAGAAGTACCCATCTAATTAATCTTGGTTTCACATCCTTATTTTTTATTAAATATTTAATAGCTGAGTGGTCAGTTTGCACAACGCATTTAGCTCCAATCAGATAGGACCTAAACTTATCAACAACACAAAAAATTGCTAATAACTCTCTTTCAGTAGTGGTATAGTTAATTTGAGCATCATTAAGAGTTTTAATAGCATAATGTATAACTTTAAAAATCTTATCATATATTTGCCCTAATATAGTTCCAATTTCATAATCACTAGAATCACACCTTAATTCAAAAGGGTTCTCCCAATCAGGTGAAATAATTATAGGAGCAGTGATCAATTTTTCCTTTAATGTTTCAAAGGCTTTAAGGAAATCTTCGTTAAAGTAAAGCATTGTATCATTTTCCAGAGGTTGGCATCAAGGCTTTGTAATTTTTGAAAAATCTTTAATATATCGCGTGTAAATTCTAGCATGTCCTAAAATGCTCACAGGTCCTCTTAAAGTAGTAGGTGGAGGTAGGTTTAATATAACCTGAATTTTTGCAAGATTTACTTCCATGTCATTTTCTAAAATTTTATGCCCAATAACAATTCCTCCTGCAACCATAAATTGACATTTTTCCCTGTTTAATATTAGATTAGTCTTTTCACATCATTCTAGAACTTTCTCTAAATTATTTACACATATTTCAAATGAAGTTCCAAATACAAAAAAATCATCAATAAAGACTTGAATCCCTTTTTCAATTAAATCACTGAAAATTGACACCATACATATTTCAAATGTTCCAGGTGTGTTACATAATCGAGAGGACATTCACCGAAAAGAAAAAGTTCTATAAGGACTACTAAACATTGTTTACTCTTGATACTTTGGAGCAATAAGTATTTGAGAATAACCGGTATATCTATCTAGAAAACAAAAATATTTATGCCCAGCCAGTCTATCCAACATTTGGTCCAAAAAAAAGTAAAAGAAAATGATCCTTTATTGTGGCTGAATTTAATTTTCAATAACCTATGCAAATCCACCATCCAATGACTTACCTTGTTAGTATTAATTCATTAATTCACATTTTTCACTACAATCACACCTCCTTTCTTTAGAACACAATGAATTGGACTCACCCAAGCACTTTCTAAAATAGGATATATTATTTCAGCATCTATCCATTTTAAAATATCTTTCTTAACAACCTCTTTAATCATAAAATTCAATCTCCTTTGAGGATCAACCTAGGTTCATGTTGATCTTCCAATAAAATTCTATGCATACAAATTGAAGGATTGATTCCTCTAATATCAGCTAATTTCCATCATAAGTCTTTTTTATATCTTCTCAAAGTTTCCAACAACTGCTGTTCTTGCTTATCAGTTAATTTTGAGGATATCATAACATGTAAAGTACATAAATCTCCTAAAAATGCATACCTAAATTGTGTAGGAAGGGTTTTTAGCTCTTGTTCATGTGGTTTATCAATAGATGAAATCAAATTCTTATTACTTTCTATAGGGTCTAACATTTCAAATTTTTCTATAATATAATCCAAATTTTGTTTCTCACTTCTATAGATTCATCCGGAATTTTATCCTCATCTTGATATTTGAAATATTCCTTTTCAAATTATTTTCTGAATGAATTCCTAAAATATTCATGGCTTAAATATTTGTTAATATCCATTATGAAGCATTCATCGTTGGGTGCAACAGTGCAACAGTCCCATTATCTACTAACTTCCTTTTCTTATTAAGTATATCCTTCATGAACTTCACATAGCTTGACATTTGTTCCAAGGCTTCAACAAATGGAATGTTTATCATAAATTTCCTCAATATCTTCAAAAATTTTGAAAAATTGTTATCTCTATTTTTTCTACTTCAATCTTTGAGGAAATGGAGGTGATGGTCTTTCTACAGTTATTTTCATTAGTTTAAAAAAACTTTTTAACTCAAAATGAGAATCTTCACCAGATTTTTCACTTTCCACCTCATCTTTTTCAACTTCAAGTTCCACTTCTTTTTGAACTCTATTTTTTAATTCTTTTCCACATCTCTGTTGAATAGCCTAAATTTTCTCTTTGTTATAAACTTTAGGATTTACTTCAAGTTTACTAGGCAACGTTCTTTCATTTTTATTGCTAACTGTAATAGTAATACATCTTAATTGATTTTCTATGTTTCTAATTGTAGTTCCTTGACTCTGTAATTGGCTACCCATTTGCATTATCAATTCTTTCATTGACAACTTTTCTCCTTAATATTCAAATTATTAAAAAGAAGATGGTAATAATGTTTATTTCTTAGATTTCCTTGATTTTTGGAGTTTCCTCGTGTGTTCGCAGTGTTGTTTCCCGATTGTGGATTTGCAGCAATAGAGTTATTGTTACTCCAACTAAAATTTGGATGATTTTTCCAACCAGTATTATAATAATTGGCATAAGGATTTGTAGAATGATTATTTATTACATTTATGGTCTCAAAAAAAGATTGAGATTCTATTATTTGTCCCAAAGAGTTTTCCTCAAGCACGGGTGATGCTTAAGAATAGTTCATTCCATATTGATCTATCTTTTTTGATATAATAACTATTTGGGCAGCTAACATAGATATTATATCATAATCATGAATACTAGCTACTCTTTTTGAATTTACCTTTTTAGAGGGCCATTAAAAATTATTAGTATCCATCTCTTCAGTAAATGAAAAGGCTTCATGGAATGATATTAACATTAATGATCCACCAGCAGCAGCGCCAATTATTGATCTAAGAGATACAACCAATCCATTATAAAAAGTTTAAATTATTAAGCAATCTGGAAACACATGGTATGGACACTTCCTACAGAGATCTTTAAATCTTTTCCAATCATCATAAATTGATTCTCCTTTAAACTGACAAAAAGATGTAATATTATCTCTAAACTTAGCAGTTCTTAAAGGCGAGAAATATTTAGATCAATTCTTTTGTGATAAGTCTCCCCATGTTCTGCTAGTTCCAGGTGCTAACAAGTTTAACCACATCTTAGCTTTATACCTTAGTGAAAAAAGAAAAATTTTAAGTTTGACGACATCATTTGACACTCCATCATATTTAAAAGTAGCACACAATTCTAGAAAACTAGCAAGGTGTATATTAGGATCTTTAGTTGGTGTTCCCCCAAACTAGTTATTTTGTACCATTTAGATAAGAGCATGTTTAAGGTCAAATGAATATTTAGCTAAAATAGGGTTTTATATACTCAAATGAGCTTTGTATGCGGTAGGATTAACACAATCTCTTAAAGATCTCAGATGATGTTCATTTTTATTTCCAGAATTACTCACATTACAAGCCATTTTGCTAATACGATCTATCTCTTTCTATTTTTTTTCAAATTTTTATAATAGATCTTCCTAACTCAAAATCATAAGACACTAAATTTTTAGACCTTACACTACGCATAAAAAAACACAATAACTAATTATAATAAGCAAACACACTAAAATATGAAAATATTTAAACTAAACTACAAACACTCTTTTTTTAAAGAAAGAAAAATTCAAATTATTAAATGAATTCTACTACTTTCTATTAACTCTCTGGCAACGGTGCCAAAAGCTTAATGCTGGTGGATTTAGTGCGTTAATTTTACAAATATCTTTCAATATTACAGAATACACAAGGCAGATACAATAATAAATATGCAAATTAATCCCAACAAAATTAACTTTTATGAAAATAGTTTTATCTTTTAAAACTCTTTGAACTGGTAAATCCACTAAAAATAATGCAAGTTCACGTATCGCTCAAGTAATAAAGGGTTCTAATGGAGTTATAGATATCAATCCCACATGGATGTTGGAAATGCCTATTAGTAAATTCTTAAGATTATAACGTGAACTAAATTTTTAAACTACAAAAGTCAAGTGCTAGATTTGAATTTAAAGTAATAAAGAGAATGCTAAATAAAATGCATTAAAATAGACAAAGCTAATTAAATAATTGTTAAACTTTCAAATGTAAAATTATTAGAAGTAAACAAATATTTTGTGATGATGAGCCCTCCCTTTTATAATGAGTATATGGATTATGAAGAAATTAAAATCATTTGAAAATATATATAAATTATTTTGTGCCAAATAAGAGCAATCCTATTTTTTACCTTCTTCTAAGTGCATAAAGAACATTGAAAAATCCAGAGTATGGTCCCTAATACTGTGGTTTCATTGGGAGGATATCAGCTACCACTCTAGAGATCCAACTACTCCCTCGCCTGGGGGCTAACAATCTCACACCAGTTTCTAAGCAACTATACAAAATGAGAGATTTTCATCATCCCCTTAAAATCTTTAATTTTGCATCCAATAAGGTTTATATCCCTATTTTATTACTCTCAACTCCATGGATGGCATCCCCTCCCATGAAATCAAATATGATTCTCACCAAGTTGTAAACATCATAACCCTTTCAAAACATATGTTTCTCAACATATTTTAACAATGAAATTGGTCAGATCAAAAACTAAATGTTTATTGGAATTCAAATCATCACAAATTATTGAAATTTAAAATCGTATAAAATAAAATCAATTCTTCACAAAACAATATCTCAAAGTAGGGAGAATGTTAAAGAAGACTACTCAGAATTAATGAGAAAGATACAATAAAACACGAATTATATATATAAAAATAAGTGTATTAAATAAAAGAAATAAAAGACAAAAATTACCGCACAATCCTCCCTAAGAAAATCCTTAGAAGTTCTTTTCAAGCCTTTCTCTCCATATAAGCACTCTTAATTCTTAAAAGTGTAATGAAGAAAAAATCTCTCACCTTCCCTCTCCTCTTACAATCCTTGAAGTAAATCTCCAAGCTTTTGACTTTCTCCATCTCTCTCTCTCTACTTTGCCCCTATACATGCCACCTCTTTCAAGTTCTACAAAAACCTCTCTTTTATTAAAGGTTGCCTCCATCAAAAAAAAATTCAAAATTCCCTCCAAAATTCTATCCAAATGTCAACCATTTTGAATTCAAATGACATGTCCATTGATCCAAGAGACATATCCCTTCAAAAAGAACCTTCCAAACTGTCTAGATGCATTAAATCACTCTAAGGGGTGTTCAGAAGAAGAGACTCTTTGAAAACTCATGCAAAATTTTTTTTTAATCGCCTTAATCTGTAAAAAGTCACCCCTGGCACATCTGGCGCCAATTTGATGCATATGGTGCCAGCTTGCTTAAGTCCTTGCTGTTTTGGGTTTTGGCACTTTGAGCTCCAATTCTGACATAGCTGGCATTATCTCTCTATAAACTGGTTCTTTTGACACCAATCTAGCGCATCTAGCACCAGCTTTCTGTAAAAGGGAAATTCTTGTTCCAATCGGGTGCATCTAGCACCTAATCTGGTGCATTGGTGGCACCAAAAACTCATCGTTCATGATCACTGCCAGTTCTCTCATCATTGTCATGATGTGTGTCTTTTTATTGAAACAATTCACCACACTATTTATCTATTTAATTAACCTAGTCACCATTTAACTTATTCTCTTGAATAATGAAAATGATTTCAAGATTTTAAGAAACTATGAGAAGGAAGGAAAAAGGCTAAAAATATAGAACATGAGAAAACAAATTTCAAAAAGATTTTTCATTGTGGTAGTCATTATAGAGAAATGTTTTCTTATATAAAGAAAATCACATGAAAAATAAATGACGAGAGATTTAATGTATAACACTTATTCTGAGTTCTTAATTTTCTTATAGAGGCAAGCTCCTATAGTTAATTACATCTTAGACAGTTAAATAATTCTAAGAGAACTTTTAATTTTCATCAACATTTGTTTTTCTAAGAAATGCCAAGGTCAAGAAAAGAAACATCAAATGTTTATTCCTAGGGTGATAGATTTCTAAGAATCTGATTTTACCCTAAATGATTTATCTTGTTTTATTTTTGGTGTCATGTCATGTCATTTTGTTTTATTTTGTTTGTTCTTGCTATGTTATGTCATTTTTGTTTCTGTCATGTCATTTTATTTTTTTATGTCATGTCATTTTGTTTTGTTTGGTTTTATTCATGTCATGTTATGTTGTTTAGTTTTTGTTTTGATTTTGTTGTCATGAAATTTGGCTTTTGAATGTTTTTTTGCAAAATAGAGTTAGCACACCCTATAACATGAAAGGGAAATCTAAAGTTAAATTTTGTTTTCTTATCTCTAATAAACCTACAAAACAAAACAAGATTAGCATAAAATCATGTCTTCAAATTTATCGGTTTTAGTTGGTCATTTAAGTTGTTGAACAATTTTTAAACGACCCGGTCAAGATGTCTATGGCTCTGTCGTCCTGGGGCCATAAAATATTTAGATTTACTTAGTCCAAAAGGTGTTTAAACCAGGACCAAAAGATTCTTTTCAGCAACCATAGATTGCGTCGTCCAAGAAATCTACGTAAATCTGAAGACAATTGTTCAAGTTTATAGTTTAATGTCTTTTAAGATGTTGTTTATGTCGGTGAGTTAGATTTTTATGATGTCATTTATTTTAGGTCATATGTCGGTTAGACCTAAGAGAGTTTATTTTAAACCTAAGATTTAGGTTTAATATTGGTGAAACTGAAGATGATTCAGATTAAATGTAGGTAGAACCGAGAGTTTTAAGTCCTATGTGAGTAGGTAAATTAAGTTCAATGTATGTAGAACCTAAAGATTGGAAATGGTTTAAGTCCAATGTAACTAAGACTTAAGATGTTTTAGGTTCAATGTAGGTAGATCCTACGGATTTAAAATGATTTAGGTCTAATGTAGTTTGGGCTTAAAATATTTTTTGTTTAAGTTAGGTAGAACCTAATGTTTTAAAATGGTTTAAGTCTAATTAGGACATAAGATGTTTTAAGTACAATGTAGATAGAACTGAATGGATTAAAAGTGGTTTAAGTCCTATGTGAGTAAGACATAAGATAATTTAGGTTAAATGTAGGTTGAACTTAAAGAAAAATGGTTTAATTCCAATGTAGTTAGGACTTAAAGTATTATAGGTTCAATGTAGATAGAACCTAAAATCAATTTAGGTTCAATATTGAACCTAAGATTTGAAATAGTATTAAGTGTAATATGATTAGGACTGAGAGGTTGATTTAAGTTCAATGTTGGTTGAACTTAGAGTTTAAATTAATTTAGGTTAACTTGAGTTGAACCTAAGAGTTTGAGTTCAATCAGATTCAAGTTAGGTTGAACCTGAAGGTTTGAATTAGGTTAGGTTCAGGTTCGGTTAAACCTAAGGGCTTGAGCTAGGTTATGTCCAAGTTGGGTTGAACTTAAGTATTTGGGTTGATTTAAGTCCAATTTGGATTGAATTTAAGAGTTTGAATTGATTTAAGTATAATGTAGTTAAGACTTAAGTGTTGATGTAGTTAAGACTTAAGGGTTCATTTAGGTTCAACTTGGGTTGAACTTAAGAGTTTAAATTAACTTAAGTTTAATGTTGTTAATACTTAAGGGTTGTGTTAGGTTGAAGTTGGGTTGAACCTTAATGTTTGAATTGAATTAAGTCCAATGTTTTGAAGACTTGAGGGTTGAGTTAGGTTCAATTTGGGTTGAACTTAAGAATTTGAATTGACTTATGTTCAAGTTGGACAGAACCTAAAGGTTTGTGTTATCTTAAGTTCAAGTTGGATTGAACTTAAGGGTTAGACCTAATTATGGTTAATTGTTAATTGAACCTAATGTAAGTAAGCTTTAGTTAGATTAATTAGGTCTAACTAAGGGTTAGACCTAATTATGGTATTTGGTTAATTAAACCTAATGTAAGTAAAGTTTAATTAGATTAATAAGGTCTAATTAAGTGTTAGACCTAATTATGGTTTATGGTTATTTAAAATTAATGTAAGTAAGGCTTAATTAGATTAATTAGACTTAATTTGAGCTAAGTCTAATTATGGTTTAAGTTGATTAAGTCTAATGTAGTGTTGACCTCATTTTGGTTGAGCTCTCCTCTTAATAGCCTAGGGTCTAGCCATAGGACTTTTCCTGTTGACTATTCCTAGAAAACTAGACATAGAACCCTCACCACTTAAATAATATTAGTATTGTTGACCTCAATTTTGGTTGAGGTTTAGTTTCTCCTCTTTAATAGCCTAGAGTCTAGCCATAGGACTTTTCCTTTTGACTATTCCTAGAAAACTAGACTTGGAACCCTCACCACTAGAAATTCCAAACTGTTCTCTACTCAGCTTGAAGTTTCACATGTTGGTCTCAACCTCTAAACACTTAGTAGGTGGGTCACTGTTGGGGAAACTCAGGATGAGTCACCCGTAGGATTGCTGGACCTTAGGGTTAACCTTGGCTATTGGTCTAGCTAAGGCATTCACTACACTCATCTACACTCACAATCACTCACAACCCTAAACTCAAATTTCCATCGGTTGACCTTGGGTGTTGGTCTAGAGCTAAGGCACTCACTACACTAATCTACACCCACAATCACTCACAACCCTGAACTCAAATCTGGAGCTAAGGAATTCACTACACTCATCTACACCCACATTCACTCACAACCCTAAACTCAAACTTCTAGCCTAGTCCCTTGATCTTTTGGGATACTCATACACCCACATTCACTCACAACCCTAAACCTAGAATTTCTAGCCTAGAGCCCTTGATCTTTTGGGATACTCATGTAGATGGACCTAAACCTACTAGCCCTAGGGCTATGGTCTGGCTAGAACCACTACATAGAGGACCCAAATTGGGGTTTCTAAACCTACTAGCCCTAGGGCTATGGTTTGGCTAAGACCACTATGTAGAGGACCCAAAATGGAGTTTCCTTTGGTCCATGAACCTACTAGCCCTAGGGCTATGGTTTAGCTAAGACCACTATGTAGAGGACCCAAAATGGGGCTTCCTTTGGTCCATGACTTATTGGTGATGATTGGTGCCTCAACTCTACCAAAATACCCACCTTGGCCTTTTGAACCCTAAGGCAACCCCTAATTACCAAAATACCCCTCTTTGGCCAAAAATCCCAAAAATGCCAAAAATTCCCAGAAAATCTCAATAAATCCCAAATATTCTTAATTTCATTTCTTTTAACTACCATATGACCCAATTTGGCCAATTTGACCATCTTTAACCAAAATCCCCAAATTGCCCGTTAAAGACCCAAAATTTCCCAAATCCATCTCACATATCCACCAATTTGATCTTAATTGACCCCAATTTCAATCTTAAACTCATATTCACTTTTGATATGACCAAACTAAATAAAATCCAAGTTTAATGGGTCCATGATTTGAGCCCAATTTTGATTTGGGTCAGACCCAATTTTCACCCATATGACCTAATCTCACCAAATTGAACCCATAGCCTAGTTAATTGGCCTCAATTAATGTTGTAAAATCTTTATCTTAATCTCACCCAATTGAACCCATAGCCTAGTCAATTGGCCTCAATTAATGTTGAAAAATCATTATGACATTCCTATACATCAAAATCAACTATCAATTGACCTTGGTGAAGTTTCAAATTCATTTGGTTTTGGCCTAAATCCAAAATTCCCAAATTTAGCCCCAAATTGGCTAAGTCCCCAAATTTCACCCAATTGATTGTCTTAACCTNCAAATTGGCTAAGTCCCCAAATTTCACCCAATTGATTGTCTTAACCTCCAAATTGGCATCCAATTCATATTCAAAACTCTTCATGAGGACCTTATTGACCATTTATAACAATCAATTTGGACCTAGCCCAAGGCTAACCCAAGCTAGACCCACGCCTAGCCCAACATGACCAAATTGATTAAAGTTCAAAATTTCTTCAAACTGACCCCCAGCTAGACCCAAGCCTAGCCCAACATAACCAAATTGATTAAAATTCAAAATTCCCTCAAATTGACCCTTTTTGAACTCAAAACCATTTCCATCCTTCACCAAAGTTGTTCCTTGTGATCATCTACACCAAATACAACAATAAATTGAGCTAATTGACATGGTTAACCTAGCCCAAACCCAAGTTTTGGTCATTTGCACCCAATTGGACCCATACCCTAAATGTGACCTAACCACCCTAAGGCCACCAAATTAACTCCAAGCACCACGAAACCACCTAAATCAAGCCATGGACCAAAGGTCCCCCAAATTAAGGGATCTTATTTCCAAAAATGCACATGCTTAAGATATCTTTGCCAAATCCAAGCACATTTGCATTAAATTGCTGTGATGGATTCCCCCTAGCCACCTCCACCTGGCCGGCCGGCCAGCCTAGTGGCCGGAAAAGCCTAAAACTGAGAGTTCTCACCCAAATCAAACCTAGAGGCCAGCTCATCCAAATCAAACTATGGAGCTCCTCTGCCCCCCACCTAAGCACCACATTACACCTCCTAATTGGCTAAGACAGCCACCATAACCCCATTTTTATAAATGGCCACCTCCATGACCATTGATCTAAGTGTTGAAAATTTCTCAGAGAGGCCTCTCCAAACTACACACAGAGCTTCCCTAAGATTCCCTCAGTGCATTCCGACCACTTTCCCTCACCCATTCCCTTTGTCGGAGCCCAATTTTGAGCTCAAAACCCTGTCGGAAACCAGGACAAAACCCAATACACCTCCACACTCCACTAAACTTTAATTCCTTGTGCCTACGCCTTCACAAGAGTGAAAGAAGCCAAAGCCCCATCAAATCCCTCTTCCATAGAGCCTCTACCATAGCACTAAACCAATGCCTGAAAATGAGCTTGGTCGAATTCACACCTAGACTTTNTGAAAGAAGCCAAAGCCCCATCAAATCCCCCTTCCACAGAGCCTCTACCGTAGCTCTAGACCAACACCTGAATATGAGCTTGGTCGAATTCACACCTAGACTTCACACCAAGACCAGAGACTTAATCCCTAGACTCTTTGGACCTTAACGATTAATACCTAGGCCTTACACCAAGACCAGGGACTTAATCCCTAACCTCCTTGGACCCCAACGAACATGTCGAGCACCTCTGATCGAAGCTTCCCTTCTCAGAGTTAGCCTCCTTGGACCCCAATGAACGTGCCGAGCACCTCTGATCGAAGCTTCCCTTCTCAGAGCAAAGTATAAAACTCCTCCTCCTCCCGAGCTTGTTTTGATCCTCCATTTACTTAAGCTTGATTTCAAGGCACCTTAGTCGTATGGATGTGTTCGTTCTTAGACATTACAATGGCTTAATTTCATGGCTTATTAACCGTATAGATATGTTCGTCTCACTTAGACGATTATAATGGCTTAATTTCATGGCCTATTAACCGTATAGATATGTTCGTCTCACTTAGAAGAATTCATAGGATCAAACCCGAAGTGATTTGGTTGAGTCTAGGCCGAGATCTTAAGGTTTTAGTGTGAACGTAGGATCAAACCCGAAGTGATTTGGTTGAGTCTAGGCCGAGATCTTAAGGTTTTAGTGTGGGCGGGCACGGGATCATTCCATCGGGGACGATGACGGAGAGCCGTTTGTTCAAGCGTGTATCAAATGAACGGGGGAGATCGAGCCGGACAGCGCTTCAGGATAAACCGCGGGCCGAGTCAGCAGCTACGTGGATGGTGGCGTCCAACCAGAGCGCGCCACGCATGCCTTTAGAGCTGCCTAGGATCTAGTCAGCACGCGTTGTTTAAATAGATAAATAGGGCTTTTTCCTATTTTTTTTATATACCCTTAGCTTAGAAAATCCATAGCTTGGTGTACAAAAACACAAACAAAATAAAAATCACCCTCTTGCTCAAAAATCCATAACTTTGTGTAGAAAAATCAAAAAAATAAAATAAAAATATCCTCTTGCTTAGTAATACATAACTTTGTGTAGAAAAATCATAAAAATAAAATAAAAATACCCTCTTGCTCGGTGAATAGATGAGAATAATGTGGAATAATTTTCAAGCCCATTTGATGCATAAAATATTTTTAATTAATTAAATCCTATCTGGAATTATTTGATTCTCCATGCATATTAACACATCACCTTTGACTTGAAATTTTGACATATTGTAGCTTCTATAAGGGGGAACATTCTCTGATTTCTCCAAAGTCAGAGGAGGTCTCTATATGGAGATCCATATTTTTCAAGTTATTTAACATTATTTCCTTGAAATAATAATGGAAATTAGTATTTTGATTATAAAATCGTAAGAAAATTTTGGAAGGTCTACCATAACTAGAAAAACCTTTAGAAATAATTTTATGGATCAAGTCATTTAAAACATCCTTAAAATTTTCAAATACTAAATCACTAAGATAATTGATTTTGAAAAATATAAACATTTAAATGACTTAATTTTTTATCTCCACTGTGATCTATGATCTAGAGAACTCATCATAAGAGTTTCAAAATCTTTTGAGTTCATTTCATAACTTAAATTAATTTTTAAAAATAAATACCGCTCTTGGCACTTAAATGATTTTCTAAAAATCAAAATATAACTCAAAAAATATGAAACTTACTTTTTTGAGTTCTCTGTGATCAGGGATATTTTCTAAAAAAAAATTATATTTAAAGTAAAAACTTGATTTTTGGCCTATTTTAAATATTTAAATAATTAAAAATTCATAAAAAAATCACAAAAATAATAAAACTCATGAAGATGTTCTAAACTGCTTCCTAATCACTTAGGAACAATTAGAATATTTTTCCTGATTTTCTAAATAAAGATATTTATTTTCAAAGGTTAAAAATAATTTTTTTTAAAAAAAAAGGCTAAAAATGAGTTTTCACTAAAATAATTTCAATAAATCAAGGAAAAATT
>JXCR01138578.1:0-43763 GCA_002079205.1 Phalaenopsis hybrid cultivar | reverse complement strand
GTGACGCTCTAATCAACTTTAATATGCCCTCATAAAATGTAAAGAACTTCAACCATAGGGCCACCTGATTTAATATTATAATTTGACACACTAGATAACTCAAACTCGTCGCGGTAGGAGCTTGGACCTAGCATGGTGGGCAGCATGGCCATCTTCAATAGCAAAACCTATCTTCACCAGCTAAACAAATCTTCCTTCCTTAGACTTAAACAACAAAGCCATAGGACTTCGAGGTTGTTTGCTTATGCAACGTAAATCCTCACCTTATCTTTAGGCCTTTGCATAGCCTTACTATACAATATAAGCCCTAACTCGTCTTAGGATTCCGAGGTTGTCGTTTGTCACGACCTAAATCCTCATATCTTCCAAGCTATTCATGTGATCATTTCACACGAATGTAAGCTCTAACTAATAAAATTGGCCGGATGAAACATCTAAATATTTCTCCTCAAAATTGAAGCCAAACATTAGGATAGCTTGGGAAGTCACCAAGGTTCTCCTCTGGATCCATGACATCCCCTAGTCCTTCTTCCTTTGGATTCTACAATAAAAAATGTTCCAAATTTGAACCAATCCCCTTGCACACCTCTATGTCCGATTTTGTTGAAGAGTCCTACCCTTTGAAATTCCTTGAAGATAATATTTCTTGATTTTTATCAAGAGTTTTCTTAAGTGACTTTGATCATTTAAGATGTAATTAACTATAGGAGCTTGCCCTTATAGGAAGCATGTCCGAACCCAACTTAATATGAACCCTATTTAATCCCTTATATTAAATAGGGGAACTTAACGACAAATACATTGGTTTCACAGACCAAACAGATGTCATAACTTTCTCTAGTTTATTTGATCGAGTCTCACCCTCAATTCTTGTGTTCATCCTTCGGGATAGATACAGGATTTGAGGTAAAGCGCTCTTTCATCTAAACTATGAAAATTATGGGGTCAGTTTGACTTCATCTTTTCCAAAACTAAAATTTTTAAAACGTCCTTCCGAAGCGGGCAACGAGATTTCAATTCCGATGACCGACAGCTTCTTACGGGCAAACCCCACACCAAAAATAGTGTCGACACGCTTTGAGTTTGATCCTATTGACTCCTCTAAGTGAGACGAACATATCCATTCGGTAATTATGTAATTAAATTAAGCTTAATAAAATGGAGACTCAAAATAGGCTCGGGAGAAGGAAAAGTTTTATACCTTTGCTCTGAGAGGTGAAGCTTCAATCAGAGGGTCTTGGCATGTTCATTGGGGTCCAAGGAGGCTAGGGATTAAGCCTCTTGCTGTGGTGTGAGGCCTAGGTACAAATTCGACCAAGCTCAATTTCAGGTGTTTGTCTAGAGCTATGGTGGAGGCTATTTCAGAGGGTAATTTGATGGGGCTTTGTCTTCTTTTGTTGCTGTGAAGGTGTGGGCACAAGCAATTTAAGTTTGGTGGAGTTTTCAGAGATGTCCTATTTTAGCCCTAATTTTCAAGCTCAAACATAGGGTTACACAGGGGGATTCAAGGCAGTAGAGTGATCAGAATGGGTTGTTGAAGTCTCAAGGAAGCTCTGTGAGTGATTTGGGAAGCTCTCTCTGAGAAGATTTTAGCACACATCCCATGGTTGTGGAGGTGAGTTTCTATAAAAATGGCCATGGGTTGGGTCTCAGGGCATAAGTTTGGGTGCATTGTGGTGCTTAGGTGGAGGGCAGAGGAGCTCTACAGTTTCATTTGGTTGAGCCGGCCTCTAGGTTTGATTTGGGTGAAGTTCCATGGGGGTGGCTCTTGGTTTGGCCATTTTCCGGCCACTAGGCTGGCCGACCGGCCAAGGGGAAGTAACTAGGAGCTCATGGAACCCAAGGGAATATGTCACAACAATTTAATGGATTGAGGTTTAATTTTGGCAAAAATATCCTAAACTTAAGTAAAAATGGAATAAAATCCTTTAATTTAGGGGACCTTTGGTCCATGGCTTAGTTTAGGTGGTTAAATGAGTTTTGGCTCAGTTTTAGGGTCTAACCCTGGCTGAGGTGGAATTAATTTGATGGATTTGGGGTAGTTAGGCCATCTTTAATGCATAGGTTCAATGTGGGTTCAAGTGATCAAAGTTTTGGTTTGGGCTAGGTTATCCATGTCAAATGACCCAATTGATTGATTAACATTGTGTAGCTGATTGTTATGAAGATTTTTGGTGTAGGGTTGAAATGATTTTGAGTTCAATTGGTAGGTCAATTTGAGGAATTTTTGAGATTTGGCCAATTAGTGCATGTTGGGCTAGACATGGGTCAAGTTTGGGCTACCCTTAGGGTAAATCCAAATTTAATGGTCCACATGATCAAGGGAGGTGTTGTTAAGATTTTTCTTGAAGGGATGGAGTGGAAATTTTGGGGTTAAGGCTCTCAATTTGGTGAAATTTTGAGACATGGTCAATTTGGGGCAAATTTGGGGCTTTTGGATTTAGGTTGAAATCAAATTAAATTGAGGTCCTACCAAGGCCAATTGAAGGTCAAATTTGATGTTTAGGAATGTTATGAAGATTTTTCAACACAAATTGTGGCCAATTGAGTGGGCTATGGGTTCAATTTGATGGAACCAAGTCATGGGGCCAAAATTGGGTTTTTTATTTAAATCAAAATTGGGTTCAAATCATGGATCAATTGGTCTTGGATTTTGTCTTCATTGATCATATTAAGAGTTAATTTGAGTTTAGAGTTTAAATTGGGGAAATAGAGAGCAATTAGATAGAAATTTGAGGTGATCTGGTGAAAATATAGGCCTTTAAAGGGCAATTTGGGGGTTTTGATCAAGGATGGTTAAATTGGCCAAATTTAGTCATGTGATAGATGAGGAAAATGAAATTGGGAATATTTGGGAGGTTTTGGGAGTTTTTTGGGATTTAAAAAATTTTTGGAATTTTTTGTCGTAGAGGAGTATTTTGGTAATTTTGGCCAATTTGGAGATTTTGGGTAATTTGGGTGTTTTCAAGGTGTTTGAAATGATTTTTGAACAAGTTTGGGTATTTCGGCTAGATTTGGAGATTTTGGCCAAATTTGGGGTCCCAAGGGTATCTGGGTAATTTGGGGAAATTTTTGGGCAATAGGGTAGGTTGGGTATCTTGATAGAGTTGGATTGTCAACCACCATAAATAAACCATGGATCAATGAAAACCCCATTTTGGGTCCTCTATGTAGTGGTCTTAGCTAAACCCTAGCCTAGGGCTAATGGGTTTAGGGAACCACCTACAGGAGTCTCCCAAAAGTATAAAGGGACCAAACCCTAGAAGTTCTGGGGTTTAGGGTAATGTGTGATTGTGAGTACAAGTGATTGCAAGTAAGTGCCTTAGCCCTAGACCAACACCCAGAGTCAACCCTAAGGTCCAGCAGGCCTAAGGGTGACTCATCTTGAGTTTCCTTTGTAGTGACCACACCTACTAAGTGCTAGAGGTTAGGACCAATATGTGGAACTTCAAGTTGAGTACAGAAGAGTTTGAATTTTCTAATGGTGATGGTTCCTTGTCTAGTTTTCTAAGAATAATCAATAGAAAGTTTGGAATTTCTAATGGTGAGGGTTCCATGTCTAGTTTTCTAAGAATAGTCAATAGAAAATTGTAGAATTTCTAATGGTGAGAGTTCCTTGTCTAGTTTTCTAAGAATAGTCAATAAGAAAATACTATGGCTAGACCTTAGGCTACTAAAGAGGAAAAACTAAACCTTAACCAAAAGTGAGGTCAATAAATGGACCCTCAATAGGTGTGGTGTAATGGACAAGCACACCGCGCGTATTGGCGTTGGCCGATAAGATCAACAAAAACCAATACAAACTCCTAAGTCAACAGACCCAGAAGTATGTGTAGAGTTATGTGTGTTTTTTTTAATTTCTATAGGGGATACTGCCAGGTGCATATTTGATCAAGTCAAGAATTAGGGACTCTCGCAGAGGATTGGAGAGTAAATTTTGAGTTATGAAATTTTAGAGATTTCTAGAGGATGGGAATCAATATACAAGTGCTGACCCCGAGGTGGGAATTGAGATTTAAGTATCAATTCTGAAAAGAAAGGAAGAGTCAAAATTTAGGTACCGACCTCAAAAGATGAGAACCAAAATTTAGGTACTGATCCAAAAATGAGATTTAAAATTTAGGTATCAATCTCACGGAGAGAGTCAAAATTTAGGTATCGACCTCAAAAGATGAAAATCAGAATTTAGGTACTGATTCAAAAATGAGATTTGAAATTTAGGTATCAATCTCAGGTAGAGAGTCAAAATTTAGGTATCGACCTCGAAAGATGAGAATCAGACTTGAGGTACTGATTCAAAATGTGATTTGAAATTTATGTATCAATCTCAATGAGAGGGTTGAAATTTAGGTATCGACCTCAAAAGATGAGAATTAGAATTTAAGTACTGACTCAAAAATGTGAGAATTAAAATTTAGGTATCAATTCCGAGAAGAGAGTCCAAATTTAGGTATCGACCTTGAAAGATAAGAATCAGAATTTAGGTACTGATTCAAAAATGAGAATTGAAATTTAGGTATCAATCTCAAGGAGAGAGTCAAAATTTAGGTTTTGACCTTGAAAGATGAGAATCAAAATTTAGGTACTTATTTAAAAATGAGATTTAAAATTTAGGTATCAATCTCATAGAGAGAGTCAAAATTTAGGTATCGACCTTGAAAGGTGAGAATCAGAATTAAGTACTGACTCGAAAGGAGAGTTGAAATTTAGGTATCAATTTTGAGAAGAGAGTCAAAATTTAGGTTTCGACCTTTATCAAAATTTAGATTTGGACTCGAAGATGAGATTTGAAATTTACAAAGAGCTTGTGGTGTTGAATTTGCTGAAGTGTGTCATGTGGAAAGGTTGATTTTATTGAAGAAGAATTGTAGAGCTTTGTGGGGTTTTGTGCAGAATGCAAAATTCCTCGGGGATGTGAAGAGAGTTAATGCAGATAAAGATGGTTGTGCTGCGAGCACAAAGAGTAGGAAACTCTAAAAATGAGAGAATGCACTCAACAGATTTTTATCACATTTAATTTTTTAAAATATGTCTATAAAGTTTTAATTTTAATTGGTTAATTTTTTTTAAAAGAAATTTATTTTGTTGTTTATTCATTGGTGATTATTTTTATTTAAATTTTATTTATTGTTAAAGAATTGTTATTTCGTCCTTCGTTCATTGAAATTCTGAACCAACGTGTGGTTTGTAGCTTTCATCCATCGCACAAAAAGGCAACTGATAAAAAGGCACGTTCCTGAGAAAAATTTTCATTAATCAGTTTCAATAAAAAGATGTCACAGATCGAACATAGCCTAACACCTCAAAAGATACAATATATAGTCCATGTCGAAATACATTCAGAACATCTCATGCTATGAATACATTGTAGGCTGAATATATCAGATACATATCATGTTGCTAAGAAAAAGTGAACCCTCTGACCGTTTGTACCAGTATGACGAGCTCCTGATCAAGCAGACCTTCTAAGTCATGCTCTGGGATAAAATTTCCCTTCGCATGTACTTAGAGGTCCAACCCTCTCATAGCTCATACGATAGTAGCTCTTCCAATTTTGGGTCCAGCTGGAATTCATATGGCATTTTGTTATCATCCATCCTACGGAAAGTCACAGACAACCTAGGGTGTCGCACCCGTGGAATTCAATGTTTGGCAATGTCTGCACCGTTGCCTTTAAGAACAAGTACTGAACCGACTAGTAAAGGAATCTCCACAGAACCTCTGAAATCACCAGGGCTGACAACACAAATTTCTTTCCTAAATAAAATATTGCTCCTGCTCATAAATGAGACCGTGTAGAAGGGCCTCACAAAATCATGTTGATCAATGTGTAGAGGAATGCAATCACCCTCTTCATAGATATAGGAATGCAGGTTCAGGTAGAATATTCTATTTGACCATTCTTTTGATGATCCACTTTATCATTGGCCATAGCGGATCTACTTGATCGTGTCTGAGGATCCCAAAAGGATTCCCCTGTCTGTCGTTTGTGANACTCATGGGGAAAACACAACAAAACTCGGAATTCATATATAAAATCAAAGTCATACCAACTACAATAAGTAAATAACTTATCTCTAATTTCTCCGCAAGAACACTCCTCGAAGTTCCTCTGAATCTCTTCTTTTCTTTTCAGCACACAGTTTCCTCTTCAAAGCGGCAAGGAGGAAGAAATCTCTCACTTTCCCTCCACTCTTACAATCTCTGGAAGAATTCCTTACAATTTAGACTCTCTACACTTTTTTCACAGTTCAATTTTGAGTCTCTCTTTATTTCNACACAGTATTCCTTTTCGAAGTAGCAAGGAGGAAGAAATCTCTCACTTTCCCTCCACTCTTACAATCTCTCGGAGAAATCCTCACAGTTTTTAAACACTAATGGAAAATTTATACACTCTAGGCCCTCTCTAACATCCAGGACCTTTCTAATTTTCGGCCAAAATGTTCTCTTAAAGTTGTGGATGAGCTTTCCCAAGAGTTGCCTAAGCATCCCTTCAAAATTTGGCCTTATCCAAAGCTTGAGTAGGCATAACCGTCGATCTCATCGTCGAGGGCCTCGACGTCGCCGTCGGCATGCTTCTGAAGAATTTTGTCCTATAGTCTCGGGAAAAACTCTCCATTGGCGGGGTCGAGGGCGCCGTTAGTGGCCTAGTTCAAATCATCACATTTTGGTCCTTTTCGCTCCAAATTCACTCTTTTTTGCGTATTTTTTNCTGGCCAAAGTCTTCTCTTTAAAGATGTGGATGAGTTTTCCCAAGAGTTGCCTAAGCACCCCTCTAAAATTCATCCTCATCCAATGCCTAGTTGGACATAACTGCCGAGCTCATCATCGGCGGCCTCGAGGGCTCTGTCGGCGAGCCTTCTAAGTGAATTAATTATGTAGTCTCAAGAAAATCTCATCGTCAGCGCCGTTAGGCTCTCCATTGGCGCCCTAGTTCAAATCTTCACATTTTGGTCCTTTTCACTCCAAATTCGCTCCTTTTTGCATCTTTTTGCTCCAATGACCCTAATTCATCATTCCTGCAACAAAACATCAAAGATACCTTTCTTTAAAGTGTAATATCATCAAAAATAGTGTAAAATAGGTATGAAAATCTCAACATATTTTCCTTTGGTCAATCTCCCAAAAGTATCAAGGGACCAAAGCCTAGAAGTTTAAGTTTAGGATTGTGAGTGACTGTGAGTGCAAATATGTACCTTAAGCTCTAGACCAATGCCCAAGGTCAACCCTAAGGTCCAGTAGTCCTAAGAGTGACTCATTTTGAGTTCCTCCATAATGACCCCACCTACTAAGTGCTAGAAGTTAGGACCAATATGTGGAGCTTCAAGTTGAGTAAAGAGGAGAGTAGAATTTTAATTGTGAGATTTCAGTTTTCTAAGAATAGTCAATAAGAAAGTCTTATGGCTAGACCTTAGGCTATTAAAGAGAAAAAACTAAGCCTCAACCAAAAGTGAGGTCAACAAATGGATCCCCAATAGGTGTGGTGTGTTGGGCAAGCACATCATACGTATTAGCGTTGATCGACAAGATCAACAAAACTAATATAAATTCCTATATCAACATACCTGGAAGTATGTGAAGAGCTGTGTGTGTGATTTAATTCAGCTGGGGAATTAGCAGGTGATCTTCTGATTCAAATCAAGGAGTAGGGACTCTCACTGTGGATCAAAGAGTGAATTTTGAGTTTTGAAATTTTAGGTATTTATAAAGGATGGAAATCAGTATGTAAGTGCTGACCCCGAGGTGGGAATTGAATTTTGGGTTTCAATCCCAAAATAGGAATAAGAAGCTATAATCCATTTAAGGTAGTCTTAAAACTGATTTCAAAAGATGAGAATAGGATTGTGTGGGAGGACCAAATCAAGATGGAAAACAGAGGCTCACATCTGACTTAAAAGGGTAACAACAGTGTAGAAGATGACAACCATTAATGATATTATTCCAAAAAGAAAGGACTGTACCAGTTCGAGTTACCACTGAGGAGTTATATTCGAACTGACATGTGAAAGGGAGAATATATATGTCACGTTAGGAAGGAAAGCACTGGGACTCACATCTAACCCAAGAGATGATGAAGAAAATATTTCTACATTGAGGAGGAAAGCTCCGGGACTCACATCCAACCTAAGAGATAGCGAGAAAATATATCGATAACGTTTGGAAAGAAAGCACTGGGACTCACATCCAATCTAAGAGGTGACGAGGAAAATATCTGCTACAATGAGGAAGAAAGCTCTGAGACTCACATCTAACTTAAGAGGTAGCGGGGAAAATATATAGATCACTTTAGGAAGGAAAGCACTGGGACTCACATACAACCTAAGACGTGACGAAGAAAATATCTTCTACATTGAGGAGGAAAGCTTTAAGACTCACATCCGACCCAAGTGGTAGCGGGAAAATTTATCGATCACATTAAGACTGAAAGCACTGGGACTCACATCTAACCCAAGTAATGATGAAGAAAATATCTGCTACATTGAGGAGAAAAGCTCTGGGACTCACATCCAACCTAAGAGGTAGCTGAAAAATATATCAATCACGTTATGAAGGAAAGCACTGGGACTCACATCCAACCTAAGAGGTGTCAAGAAAAATATCTGCTACATTGAGGAGGAAAGCTCTGGGACTCACATCTAACCTAAGAGGTAGCAGAAAAATATCTTGATCACGTTAGGAATGAAAGGGACTCACATCCAACCCAAGCGATGATGAAGAAAATATCTGCTACATTGAGGAGGAAAGCTTTTGGACTAACATCCAACCTAAGAGGTAGCGGAAAAATATATCGATCACGTTAGGAAGGAAAGCACTGGGACTCACGTCCAACCTAAGAGGTGACGAGGAAAATATCTGATACATTGAGGAAGAAAGCTCAAGGACTCACATCCAACCTAAGAGGTAGCGGAAAAATATCTTGATCATGTTAGGAAGAAAATCATTGGGAATCACATCCAATCTAAGAGGTGACGAGGAAAATATCTACTACTCTGAGGATGAAAGCTTTGGGACTCACATCCAACTTAAGTGGTAGCAGGAAAATATCTCGATCACATTAGGAAGGAAAGCACTGGGACTCACATCCAACCTAAGCAATGATGAAGAAAATATCTGCTACATTGAGGAGGAAAGCTCTGGGACTCACATATAACCTAAGAGGTAGCGGGAAAATATATCGATCACGTTAGGAAGGAAAGCAAAGGGACTCACATCTAACCTAAGAGGTGACGAGGAAAATATCTACTACATTGAGGAGGAAAGCTCTGGGACTCACATCCAACCTAAGAGGTAGCGAAAAAATATATCGATCATGTTAAGAAAGAAAGCACTAGGACTCACATCCAACCTAAGAGGTGACAAGGAAAGTATCTGCTTATGCAGAAAATATGCAGATTCAAATGTGTAAATTCGTGGTGAATATGTGAATAGAATATGAAAATATGTGAAGAACTCAAAATTTTTAGGCATTGATTCGGAAATGAGAATTGAAATTTAGGTATCAACCTCGAAAAGAGAGTCTGAAGTTAGGTATCGACCTCGAAAATAGTGAATAAAAAACATAGGACTGATTCGAATACGTGAGAATTGAAATATATGGACAATTCTCAAAAAGAGTTTATTGTGTTAGATTTGCAGAAATGTGTTATGTGAAAGGGTTGATTTTGTTGAATAAGGTTTGTAGAGCTTTGTGAGCCTTTGTGTAGAAAGCAAAATTCTACGGGGATGTGAAGAGAGTTAATATAGATAAAGATGGTTTTGTTGCGCTACAAAGAGTAAGAAACTCCGAAACCGAGAGAATCCACTCAACAGACTCATTTTCTTTTCTTGTTCTCTTTATCACATTTAAATTTTCAAAATATGTTTTTAAAATTTTAATTTTAATTTGTTGATTTTCAAAAGAAATTTGTTTTGTTGTTTATTCATTTGTGATTATTTTTGTTTGATTTTTATTTTTGTTAAAGATTTGTTGTTTTGTTCTTTATTCATTAAAATTATGAACCAACGCATGGTTCATGGCTTCCATCCATCGCACAAAAAGGCAATTGACAAAAAGGCACATTTTTGAGAGAAATTTCCATTAATCCGCTCCAATCAAAATATCACAGATGAAACATAGGCTGACACCTCAAAAAGATACAACATATAGTCCATATCAAAGTACATTCAAAACAACTCATGCCATATATACATTGTAGGCTGAGTATGTGTGATACATATCATGTTGCTATAAAAAAAAAGTGAACCCTCTGAACATCTTTTTCAGGTATGACGGGCTCCTGATCGAGCAAACCTTCTAAACCTTGTTCCAGGAAAAGAGTTCCCTTCGCATGTACTCAGAGGTACAACCCTCTCATAGCTCGTACGGTAGCAGTTCTTCTAGGTCTGAGTCTGGCTGAAATTCGTATGATGCTTTGTTGTCATCCATCCTACGGAAGGTTACGGACACCCTACGGTGTCGTACTCCTCGAATACAGTGCTTGGCGACATCTGCCCTATTTCCTTTCAGAACTAAAACTGAACCAACTGGCAAGGGAATCTCTATAGTTCCTCTGAACTCACCAGGGCCAACAATATTAATCTCTTTCCCAAACAATATATTACTTTTGCTTATGAATGAGACCGTGCAAAAGGGCCTCACAAAATTGTGGTGGTTTATATGGGGAGGGATGCAATCACCCTTGTCATAGATGTAGATGATGCAAATATTCAGGATGCAGGTAGCTGGCAGTATGCTCCATCTAATCATCCTCTTGATCATTTACTTTATTATAGGAGTTAGTGGATCTACCTGGTCATGTCTGAGGATCCCCGACGGATTTCCCTGTCTGTCATTTATAAAATTATAACAGCAGATGCACTGAATGGTGATTCTTCCATTTCCTTTCATCCATTTCTTCGGCTCAAAGTATGTTCTTTCCTTGAGAAGGACTGCTTGGCCTCTATCCCTTAAGTCAATGATGTAGTCAAGAATTCTTCTTTTGTCACTCTCGGAGAAGACCCTGGTATAAAGCTCCAGACCTTCCAATATGTTGACGAATCTTCCTTGAACTTCCTCATAGAATTTAAATTCTCTATTATTCATCTTGCTTATTTTGTAGTACTCCATCGTATTAGGATTCGATAGCTGTTGTAGGCGCTTCTCCATCTGAACATTGGCAGAAACCCAAACTGTCACTGACTAAACTGGAACATGAGATTCGGCATCTAAAGAGAAGTGGCCTCATTGTATATACTGATCTGTCCCTAGTGGGACGTATGGCTCATCCATCAGAAAATCTGGAGTTTGAGATCCAAAGTTGGTGGAGGTATACTCTTTCAATGTACCGAAATGTCGTAAATGTAGAAAATTACAATCTGGGATATTTACAAATGTCCTTTTGGCTGATGTCCCTGCAAGTATCTTGGCGTTGTACGTCGGGCAACCTGTGCATAAGGCATCTGAAGCTGAAAGTGTCTCTGGCTCTGTTAAAAACTCTGGTTCTTCATCTGTGGTGGGTAAGTTAGAAGAAGTCTCTTTCATGTCTGGATCATAGATATTCCCCTCAAGAATAGGGGTGAGTTTTTCTTCCTTCTGATGTCTGCATTCTTCCGTAGAAAAGTCCTCTATTTTCTGCCGCTGGGATTTCTGCGATGAGTCCTGCAAAGCCAAGCGTCTGGCAGTCATTCGTTGTTGGCGGCTACTAGGCCTCCGGCTGGTGTAGCTATCATGGATGGCAGACCCTCCCTCGGGTCCTTCTCTATCATCACATTCTTTCCTTTATGTGATGTATTGTATTTGGCGGCCATCCTCAGCAGTGAAGGCAATCCCTCCTTCTCTCGGCAGCTGACTACATTCATCAGATGACCTTCATAGTCCATGTTGACTTGGTAAAAGTCCATGTTGAAGTCTATGGTATCGCCCTGTGGCGCCATTTCCTCATTCAGTGCGAGGCTCCAGCCATCCTTGAAAGTAAAGATTAGCCTCTGTCTCGACATTTTTCTGCAGACGACAGTAAAAATGTCAATAGGCTGAAACTTGTATGAAATAGAACAAAACAAACTATTTATTGAAGTAAATTTTAGTTTGTTTTAGTTAAATGAGTTGTTTATTTATGTATGAATTTTGTTCAATTTTGTGGAACATTATACTCAAAAGTGGAAAGGAGAAAATTTGAAGATAAAAATTTTTTTTTCCTTAAAACTTTCATTATATTGAGGTTAATTACAAAATTTGGACCCGGTCATAGACATTTGGCCACATAGATAACCCCAAACCAATCAAAGTTTCAAAGTTTCAAAGCAAGTGGAAGCAAGCAACATCAGGTTGCGCAATAGGTTTTAAGATATCGTCCATTTATTTGTAACTTGGGTCTTTCGCCCTGGAAGTCCATTAACTGGTAGGCTCCTCCGGTGTAGACCTTTTCAATGACAAATGGTCCCTCCCAAGTTGGCTCAAATTTTCCATACATTTTGCGACGTGGAAGAATAGGCTTTTTGAGCACAAGTACTAGGTCACCAATTTTGAATGTCCTTGGGCGAACCAATTTGTCATGGGCTTGTACCATCTTCGCCTGGTAAAGCTCCAAATATTGTTGTGCTTCTAGTCATTTTTCCTCACGACTTTCCAGTTCATTAATTCAGAGTTTTGTACTTTCTCCTGTTGTGAGTTGTTTAGCAATAACAACTCTAAGAGACGGTGTCTGGACTTTAAGTGGTAGCACGACCACGGACCGTACACAAGCATATAGGGTGTACACTGAGTGGGAGTTCTGAAGGTTGTCCGGTAGGCCCACAAGGCTTCTAATAGTTTGTTGTACTAATCCATTTTGTTTTCATCCAGGGTTTTCTTTAAAATCTATATCAATGTTTTGTTGAAGGCTTCAACCAGACTATTTTCTCTGGGATAGTAAATCGTAGAGTATCTCCAATCTATCCCATGTTTTTTGACAAAATTAATGATTTTTGTGCTTCTGAAAGCTGTCCCATTGTCAGAAATTATTCTTCACGGTACTTCAAAATTATAGACAATTTGGCTTTTGAAAATTTGAAGGACGTGCTGTGTCATAACCTCACGCAATCGTACTGGCTCTGCCCATTTGGAGAACTAATCTGTAGCAGCAAGTATAAACCTGTGTCCTTTGGAATATGGATGGTTTATCGGACCTACTATGTCCGTTCCCCAACACTCAAATGGCCACGAGGCAACAGTTTGGTGTAGCATATTCGAAGGCTGGTGTAAGACCACCCCATGCACTTGGCATTGGTGATATTTTCTGGCTGTATCCATGCAGTCGGACATCATTGATGGCAAATAATACCCGAGTCTTTTGATCTTCATTTTTATTTTTGGCTCTGACTGATGAGCGCAACACAGTTCGATATGTACCTCTTTGACAATATTCTATACTTCAGCTCTGCTCAAGCACCGTAGCTACATCTGGTTGAATGATCTTCTGTAGGGAATGTTTCCCACCCAGGCGTAAGACATGGCCGTTCTTGTGATATGATCTGGTTTTGACTTGTCTTTTGAAAGCTTTATAGTATGTAAATTTTCTATTAATGGCTTGTGCCAATCTTCATTGATGTTTGCAACTGTATTTATTGCTTCTTTTTTAAGCTTCTATAGAGTTTCGAGGTCAATCTGAGACAAGACACGTCTTCCTTGCACTGTAATTTCAATGGAATCCTTTGGGGGACATACCATTTCTTTTGTGAGTTTTGCTAGAGCATCGGCATGGGCATTATCTCCCCTAGGAATCCTGTAGAAAGTCACATCCAGAATCTGCTCCAAGAGATTCATTGTGTATTGATGGTATTATGCTAATCTTGGTTTTAAAATTCTATATTGTCCGGCGACTTGCTGGATGACGAGTTGAGAGTCGCCATAAATGACAATGTTTGTTATATCCATTGAGATTGCCACTTCCAACCCGGTGATTAAAGCTTCGTACTCTGCTTCATTGTTGGTGCACAACTCTGTCAGGTGGTATGAGAATTTTAACATACCCTTATCTGGTGTGATAAAGATCAAACCGATGCCTGCTTTGCCTGGTATAATTGTGCCTGATCCCTTATATTTTTTGGCTGATGAAGCGCCATCAAAGTACATTTTTCAGCATTGCACACTGGAAAATTCCATTTGTAGTATTTGCTCGCCTGGTAACTCATTATTGAGAGGGGACCCAACTGGCAGTGGGTGTGCAGCGAGAAAGTCTGCTAGTATCTGTCCCTTGATAGCACGGAGGGGAACAAAAATTATATCAAATTGCAATAAGATCATTGACCATCTTGCTAGACTTCCCGAAATTGTTGGTCCGGTCATTAGATATTGCAACGGATTAACTTTTTAGATTAGGGTAATCTTATGAGAAAGCATGTAATGTCTAAGCTTTTGGGCGGTGAATATTAACGCCAGACAATGCTTCTCAATAGGCGGATACCTTATCTCCGTCGGTATTAGGCGACGATACAAGTAATAGAGTGCAATTTCTTTACCCTCATCATTGACTTGGGTTAAGAGTGCTCCAAGAGAGTCGTCTAAGGTTGCGGTATAAACTACCAACGGTTTCCTTGGAATAGGGACTGCCAAAACAGGAGGTGTCATTAGATATTATTTAACATCCTCAAAGGCCTGCTGACATTTCTCTTCCTAAACGAATTTGGCATCCTTTTAATTAATGCTGAGAAAGGCTGACACCTACCTGAGAGATTAGAGATAAAGCATCTCAAATATGCCAACTTCCCCTGGAAGGAATGTAGTTGTTTTAAGGTTTTAGGAGGAGGCATTTCCAAGATAGCTTTAATTTTATACGGGTCGATCTCGATTCCCCGATGACAGACAACGAATCCTAGAAATTTCCCGGAAGTAACGCCGAAAGCGTAATTTAAGGGATTCTTTTTAAGGTCATATCATTGTAACTGTTTGAACATGATCCTCAAATCATACAAATGGTCTATTTTTTATTTACTTTTGATGACCAAATCATCCACGTAGCATTCTACTTGGTTATGGATGAGGTCGTAAAAAATCTTCATCATTGCACGTTGATATGTTGCTCCGGTGTTCTTTAGGCCGAACGACATCATTGTGTAGCAAAAAATTCCAATCGGTGTTTTGAAGGCTGTAAGTGCTGCATCCTTGGTNCCATGAGAAGGCCCGCTCGGCCTCTATCTCTTAAATCAAAGATACAGTCTAGAATGCTTCTTTCATCACTTTTGGAGAAAACCCTGGTATACAGCTCCAGGCCTTTCAGTATGTTGATGAAATTTCCCTGAACTTCTTCATAAAACTCAAATTCTCTTTTATTTACTTTACTTATCTTGTAGTACTCTATTATACCAGGGGTTGGCAGCTGTCATGGGCGTTCCTTCCTTCAAGCATTTGCAGGAACCCAAACTGGCGCTGGTTGATCTGGAACATGAGACTCGGCCTCTAGCGGGATGTACGACCCTAGGCTCCATGGTTCATACTGATCTGTCCCCAATGGGACATATGGCTCATCAATCATAAAATCTGAAGTCTGAGACCCATGGGTGCTTGAAGTATACGTACTGAAATGCTGTAAATGTAGAACATTGCAATTTGGACATTCTACGAATGTGCTCGTGGATGATGTCCCGGCCAGTATTTCAGCGTTGTACATCGAGCAACCCTTGCATAAGACATCTGAAATTGAAAGTGTATCTGACTCTATCACAAACTCTAGTTCTTCATCCATGGTGGGTAGGCTAGCAAAAGTTTCTTTTAGGTATGGATCATAAATGTGCCCCTCAGTAATAGGGGTGAGCAAGTTGTTCGTCTCTCTTTGACGTCTGCGTTCTTGTCGTAGAAAAGTTCTCCACTTCTTGCGGATGGCATTCCTATATTGCATCCTGTGAAGCAAATTACTTGGCAGTCATTTGTTATTGGCGGCTACTAGACCCCTGACTGGTGTAGCTACCATGGAGGGCAGATGGCTGGGCCCTTCCATCAGACCATGCTCTGTTATCACATTCTTGCCTTTATGTGATACATTATCTTTAGCGTTCACTCTCAGAAGTGAAGGCAATCCCTCTTTCTCTTTACAGCTAACTATGTCCATGAGAGGACCTTCGTAGTCCATGTCAACCTGGTTAAAATCTATGTTGAAGTCTATGGTACCACTCTGTGGCGCCATTTCCACATTTAGTGCGAGGCTCCAGCCATCCTGGAAAGCAATGATCAACTTCTGTCCTGACATTTTTCTTCAGATGATGGGAAAAACGTCAGTGGGCCAAAACTTATCATGAACAAAGACAAAACAAAGTATTTATTAAAGTAAATTTCAGTTTTCTTGGTGAAATGAATTGTTTATTTTATGTATGAGTTTTGTTTAATTTAGTGGAACATTATACTCAAAAGTGAAAAGAAGAAAATTTGAAGTTTAAAATTTCTTTCTCAAAATTTTCATTATATTAAGGTTAATTACAAAATTTTGACCCACTCATAGACATTTGGCCACATAGTTAACCCCAAATTAATCAAAGTTTCCAAAGTTTCAAAACAAGCAGAGGCAAGCGGCGTCAGGTTGCATAATACGTTTTCAGATATTGACCATTTATTGGTAACATAGGTCTTTGGCCCTTCAATGATAAATGGTCCCTCCCAAGTTTGCTCAAAATTTTCACTTATTTTGCTATAGACCTTCTCAACGACAAATGGTCCCTCCCAAGTTGGCTCGAATTTTCTACCTATTTTGCAGTAGCAAGAATAGGTCTTTTGAGCACAAGTACGAGGTCACCAACTTTGAATGTCCTTGGGCGGACCAATTTGTCATGGCTTGTACCATCTTTGCCTAGTAAAGCTCCAAATGTTGTTGTGTTTCTAGTCATTTTCCCCCGAGACTCTCTAGTTCTTCAAGTCTGAGTTTTGTGCTTTCTTCCATTGTGAGTTGGTTTGCAACGACACTTCTGAGAGATGGTGTCTGGATTTTTAGCGGTAGCACGGCCTCAGACCCAGCAACGGCGACTCTGAGAGATGGTGTCTGGATCTCTAGCGGTAGCACGTCCTCGGTCCCGTATACGAGCATATAAGGTGTACACTGAGTGGGAGTCCTAAAAGTCATCCGGTAGGCCCACAAGGCTTCTAATAGTTTGTTGTGCTAATCCCTTTTATTTTCATCTAGTGTTTTCTTCAAAATATGTACCAGGGTTTTGTTGAAAGCCTCGGCCAGACCATTTGCTATGGGATAGTAAATCTTATAGTATCTCCAATCTATCCCATGTCTTTTGATGAAATTGTTGATCTTTGTACTTTTGAAAGCTATCCCATTATCAAAAATTATTCTTCACAGTACTCTAAAACTGTAGACGATTTGGCTTTCAAAAAATTTAAGGAAGTGTTGTGCCATAACATCATGTAACGGTACTGCCTCTACCCATTTAGAGAAGTAATCTATAGCGGCAAGTATAAACCTAGTCCTCTAGAAGATGGAGGGTCTATCAGACCTATTATGTCCGTGCCCCAACACTCGAATGGCAACGATGCAACAGTTGGGTGTAGCACATTCAGAGGCTGATGTAGGACCACCTCATACACTTGGGATTGGTGACATCTTCTGGTTGTATCCATGCAATCAGACATCATTGCTAGCCAATAATACCCGAGTCTTTTGATTTTCATTTTCATTTTTGGCTTTGATTGGTGAGTGCCACACAATCCAGCATGTACCTCTTTGACAATATTTTGTGCTTCGGCTCTGCTCAAACACCGTACATTATCTGGTCGAATGATAATCTATAGAGAATATTTCCCATCAGGAGTAAGACATAGCCCTTATTGTGATGTGGTGCGCCTCTGACTTGTCTTCTGGCAGCTTTCCAGTATGTAAATATTCTATTAATGGTTCGCGCCAATCTTCGTTGATGTCTGCAACTGTATTTATTTTTTCTTCTTTTCCAAGCTTGTGTAGAATTTCAAAGTCGATTCGAGACAAGACTCGTCTTCCTTGCACTATGACTTCAATGGAATCCTCTGGGGATACGCCATTTCCTTAGCGAGTTTTGCTAAAGCGTCGGCATGGACATTATCTCCCCTAGGAATCCGTTAGAAAGTTACATCAGGAATCTGCTCCAGGAGCTTCATCGTGTACTGATGGTATTCTGTTAATCTTGGTTTCAAAATTCTGTATTGCTCGGTGACTTGCTGGATAACGAGTTGGGAGTCGCCATAAATGACAATGTTTGTTATATCCTTTGAGATTGTCATTTCCAATCCAGTGATTAAAGCTTCATATTCTGTTTCATTGTTAGTGCACGGCTCTGTCAAGTGGTATGAGAACCTCATCATACCCTTATCTGGTGTGATCAAGATAAAATCAATTCCTGCTTTGCCTGGTATAACTGTGATTGATCCTTTGTCTTTTCTGGCTGATGATGCGCCATCGAAGTACATCTCCCAGCGTTGTGCACTGGATAATTCCATTTGTATTATTTGCTTGTTTGGTAACTCGTCCTTCAAAGAGGACCAACTGACAGTGGGTGTGCAGCGAGAAAGTCTGCTAGTATTTGTCCCTTGATAGCACGGAGGGGAATAAAAGTTATATCAAATTGCAATAAAATCAGTGACCATCTTTCTAGACGCCCGGAGAGTGTTGGTCGGGTCATCAAATATTGCAATGGATTAACTTTCAAAATTAGGGTAATCTTACGAGAAAGCATGGAATGTCTAAGCTTTTGGGCGGTGAAAATTAACGCCAGATAATGCTTCTCAATATATGGATACCTTATCTCCGTTGGTATTATGCGACTACTCAAGTATTAGAGTGTATTTTTTTTACCCTCATCATAGACTTAGGCTAAGAGGGTTCCGAGAGAGTCATCTAAAGCCACAGTATAAAGTATCTACAGTTTCCCTGGGATAGAGGCTGCCAAGACAGGAGGTGTCATTAAATATTGTTTAGCGTCCTTAAAGGCCTGCTGGCATTTCTCTTCCCAAATAAATTTGGCGTCCTTTTTAATTAATGCTGAGAAAGGCTGACACCTACCTGAGAGATTAGAAATAAAGCGTCTCAGATATGCCAACTTACCTTGGAAGGAACGTAGTTGTTTCAAGATTTTAGGAGGAGGCATTTCCAAGATAGCTTTAATTTTATTCGGGTCGATCTCGATTCCTCGATCACAGACAATGAATCCCAGAAATTTCCCAGAGGTAACACCAAAGGCGCAATTTAAGGGATTCATTTTAAGGTCATATTGTCGTAACCGTTTAAACACGATCCTCAAATCGTATAAATGGTCTATTTTTTGTTGACTTTTGATGAACAAATCATCCACATAGCATTCTACTTGGTTGTCAATGAGGTCGTCAAAAATCTTTGACATTGCACGCTGATATATTGCTCCAGTGCTCTTTAGGCCGAACGACATCACTGTGTATCAGAAAATTCTAATCGGTGTTCTGAAGGCTGTAAGTGCTGCATCCTTAGGAGCCATCTTGATTTGGTTATATCCCGATGATCCGTCCATGAAGGAGAAAATTTCATGTGTTGAAGCGATATCCACCATCATCTCTGGTATAAGTAGTGGAAACTCGTCTTTTGGACATGCCTTGTTCAAATCTCAGAAGTCGACACAAACACGGATCTGTCCATTTTTCTTCTTAACAGGTACAATATTAGCCAACCATATGGGGTACTGCTCCTCTTTAGCAAGGTTGGCTTCTATCAATTTCTTCACCTCGACGATGACTTGTTGTTCTATTTTGAGGTGCATTCTCCTGGGAGCTTATTTTATTGGGGTTATATTCTTGTCCACCCCAAGTTTATGGACTACAACCTCTGCTGACAGTCTTGGCATTTTATCGTAGCTCCATGCGAAGCAATCTTTGAATTCTGTTAATAGTTTGATCAATTTTGCAGATTCTTCGTCATTAAGTAGAGAACTTATAAATGTAGGTCGGGTTCATTCTTCAGTCCCGAGTTTAATCTCTTTCAATTCATCAACAATAGATTTAATTTCCTCCTCAAATTCTAGTGGAGCATCCTCTATTAAATGATCGGTAGAGTGATCTTCTACATTGAGGCAATCCTCTTCTGACTCACTAGTAACAACCATGCAAAATTTAGAATCATCAACTGATCCGACTGTACCAAATCCGAGACCCTCTTTTGAGTTGGGAGTTCGACTCTTAGCATTCCATAGTTTTTCAAAAGTTGAAATTTATCTTTTGGCATTTTTTTGGTAAGTTTCTCCGTTGAATTAACTTTTAAACACAAGGCGAGAAGTAACCAAAAGGCAATTCAATTAATTCATTAGAATCATCATCCAAATTTACATGTTTTTCAAGCTCAGTAGAGGTAGAAGCAAGGTAAATTTGATCGGCTTTAAACCAACACTACGGACTTCCTTGACCTCTAAACTCTCAACCTTTTCAGGGACAGTCGGAGTGAGGGTCATAGCATTCACATAATGATTTATCCGATCATACATTGTTTCATATTCATTCTTTTATGTATCTTCTAAGGATATCTCGTACTGAGGTCTCTTCCATCTTGTCATCATTATTTCATCTTCAGAACTGTCTTCATCACCAATGTTGATAGTTGGCCTAGTCCGTTCAACAATTAAATTGATCTTTCCTCGTCCACATCCTCGGCCTCGACCTAGGGTGCGCGAACAAAAATACCTTTCACCATCTCGTTGTAAAGGAGTGGTGGAAGATCGCTGAAGAGGAGTTGAATGGCCTCCTCTTTGTGATTCTTCTAAATCTTCATCTTTATTTGTGATAACTTCACGAGAGAAGACAGTCTTCTTTGGAGGCGCGTAGTAGGAAACATCTTTGTGGATACCAACTTCATGCACTAAAAATGGTTGTAGATCTCCCTTGATGCAATTTTCTTGACCATCTTTGTGATTCTCACGCGAGAAGACAGTCTTCTTTGGAGGCGCGTAGTAGGCAGCATCTTCATGGATACAACCTTCATGCACTAAAACGGCTACAGGTTCTTTGCGGTATTTGATGCACTGGTGTAGAGATGATGGAACCATATTGTGCTCATGAATCCACGGTCGACCCAATAGAGCGTTAAAAGAGGTCTCAGCATCGATGATATGAATTTTAGCGGTTGTCACAAATTCTCCAACTTTCATAAGTAATGTAATTGATCCAAGGGCTCTTTCTCCCTTTTGGTTGAATCATCTTAACATCATCTTATTGACCGTAAGCTCTTGAGTTTCAATATCCATATAAGCCAATGTCTGTAGGCCGCATCAAGTTAAGAGATGCTCTAGGATCCACTAAAACTCTGGATAACACAAATCTACCGATGTTGACGGAGATGTAGAGTGGACGGTTGTGGCTGGTGGTACCGAGCAGCAAGTCTTCATCTGTGAAGGTTACCCCTGACTGTTCTTTCAATGAGCAAACTTCATCTGAGGATGTGCTGACCAACTGAGCTAAGAAAATTTTTGGTTCAAGCAAAGTTGTAACTAGAGACTATCTCATCTCCTTTGACAGGATCAGAGCGTCGTAGATGCTTAATCGGGCCTTTGACAGGATCAGAGCGTCGTAGATGCTTAGTCGAGCAGGCAACTTCCTAAGATGAGCTATCTCGACAACTTCCTAAGATGAGCTAGCACGTTGTAGTCTACTTTGTATGATCCTTCGATTTTATCTTGATCATGTGGTTCTTCCACTGGTGGAGGTGGATGTGTCTCTTCTCGAGTCATTATCTGTTTTCCTTTATCTGTTGAAGCTGTTCTTGGTGGTAACACTTTTTCATTCCTTAACTTAACTTCTGTTATTTCTTCTTCTTGAGATATCATTGTTGAATCTTCTGGTGTCTTTTCCTCTTCGTCAGAAAGATCTAAGTTGATGTCAAGCGGTGTACCATGATGCTCAAGAATTGGCTCCTTGTTATCGGTGCTACCGTAAGTGGTATTATTGATATCTTCTTTGGACTTGACAATGAGTTCATCGGACTCGAGTACGATTTAAGGATCATTTTGGGGATCGAGATCGAAGCTAGATCAGTTATAATTAGTTACGTTATCACCTGAAAAAGTTAAAATGTAGCCTGAATCACAATCATTATATTCATAAGATCTCAGAGGGACAAAAAGATAATCATACAAAGTCAAGGGTTCGAGGATTTTCTTCCCCGAAACCAAGACAACCAATCTAGTAGAGGCAGCCCCTATCCTACCCCTAGTGCTATTAATCTTTATAGTGACGCTTTTCTTCTTCTTCTTTGTCCTTAACAATGACGGATCTCCTGACAAAACCTTCCCCTCGAGCTAGGTATGTTACAGACTCTGAATGGAGGCTTGTTTTGATGCAGACTGGATCTTGTTCAATATTTTCTTGGATGATCTACTCCATACCTCTTTCCATCCTTCTTCGGTATCCATTGAAGCTTTTTTCGATGAATCCTGAATTTGATTAAGGACCCTCTTGATTTCATCCCAAGTTGTACTCCATCCATCTAATCCGACATACGGATCAATAAGGGAGATTGGCTCAGCCAAAATCATGTTTATGGAACCTTTTTTAGGTTCTTTCAAATATTCTTTCGGGATTGTTATGTTCTCTTCCTTGAGGTTTCTCTCAAGCCAGTCTTTAAAGATGAAACATTTTTCTATAGTGTGCCCAAGCAACCGGTGGTATGGACTATAATTTGGTTCATTCTTCTTATCCACCTCTTTGAGCTTCTTTGGATCTGGTAGTTTGAATTTTGGCTTCTTCATCAAACTCCGGAATATTTTAGGTACAACTTCATCCTTAAAAGAATACACAATTTTCTGTCGCTCCGATAGTGATATTCTTTTATCCTCTGTTCGAGGTGATCCCTCTTGAGGCGGCCGCTAGTTGGATTGACTATTCTGTTTCTGAGAGTACAGTGATGAAGACTGGCAATGCTCTTCTGCATATATTTTTATCGGCTGCTTTCCTTTGTCAACTGTCGCTACTACTCCTGATTTCTTTTCAAAAACTCTGGTCACCTTAGCCTTTTCATGTGGCTTCATGTGCTTTATTTCTTCTTGAAGACTACTAGCTTTACTGAGTAGCTTCTTGAAGGACTTGATGGTGAGTCTCTTAAGCATGAAAGCTACTGGCCCATGAACTTTCTTCTTGAAGACTGTTGGCTTTACTGAGTAGCTTCTCGAAGAATTTGATGGTGAGTCCCGTAAGCATGAAATCTAATGGCCCATGAATGAGTAGAATTTCAATCGCATGATGTTCCTGTAGCTGAGGTTCACATTTCATGCTAAGGTTTCTCAACTTCAAAATATATTCTACCAAGGCTTTGCTAGGCTTTTCCTTTTCCATCACGAGCTCTCCAATAGACACATGGTGTTGTGCCCCAGCAAAAATTTTCACAAATAACTATCCTAATTCAGAAAATGTTTTAACTGACCCGTTAGGCAAGTCAACATACTAGTTGAAAATAATTCCTGACAAGCTGCTGACGAATTGCTAGCAGGGTAGAGCATCATTATTTCTCGTGCTGCCACAGCTGGCTCGGAAATGTGCTATATGCTGTCTGGGATTTCCAGTCCCATCGAATATCTTGAAGTTTGAGGTCACAAAACTCTTGGAGAAAGGCACGACATCAAACTCCTCCTGGTAAGGTCTACCCTTCAAAATTGAGCACCGCACTTAGATTGGGCTAAGGTGTCCTGCACTTGTTCAACCATTTGCTTGAACTCCTTTTCTGGCATGACACTTGATGGAGAATCTTTCTTCAATTGCTCATATTTGTTTGCTAAAATAACCTCTCTTCTTTCATCTATAATGTGTATGATTTATGGCTGATTAATCGTGGAGAAGCCAATTGCGGTGCTTGTGATTGCCCTTGAATGGTGGCCATGGCGGTCATAGCTGCAGTCATCTCTTCTATTCTTTTCTCCAGTAGCCAAACTTGCTCATCCCTTAGGAGTATAACCCTACGCAACTCATCTACGACATTCTCTTTGGTGTGAGGCTGAGCCTCACGCGCAGATTTGGTGGCTCTAGTTTCGATCACATGGACATCCATGAAATCCTCCTCTAAGTAATCATTGTAATCAAAATTTTCATTATTGCTATCGACAGAAACTCCGTGTTCTTGAGCTAACTCAGAAATCTCGATCACGAGTTTCTCAACTTTCTCCTTAATTATCGATTCCTTGATCGCTTTAAGATCTAGAGGTCCCTGATGGACATTCTATATTTGTTCCTCCATCTCGCTGGCTATTGTCGCGACGATGTCAGATATTATAGACACTAGTTTCACTTCCTGTCCTACGGGCTCACTGAATTGTATCGGTGCAGTGACCTTGGGTACCCATACCTTTTCCTTTTTTGACGATGATGTCTCAGGACGGAGCGTCTTAGTAGAAACATTGGTATGTTGAGGAAAAGTATGCTCCTCGTGGTGTAGTCCAGCTACAACATCAGGTAATCGTCTTGTCTTTGTCTTTGGGATTGTAGGAATGTCTACATGATAGGCGACGGGTAAGATTTTTGGACCCGGTCTTGACTTAACCGGTCGACGGCCCATGGTCTTGGTGGTAGTATAATCACTAGTGATCACTGCGGTATCAACTCTGTTCCCTAAACAAAACCAAACATGGATGTGAGTAGGTGGCACTCTAGTTGTCTTGTGGGACTCTCTGGCGGATTTTACGCCCTTCAAAATTTCCTTCTTCATGCAAAGAGAAATTGCATCTTCCACTCATTTATGTAACTCGCTAACCGAACATCCTTCTTTGGTAGCAATCCTTCTGAAAACTGCACTAACTCGAGTGATAGGAGTGAACTTCTTTCTCTCCTCACCGTGTCCATGAAGTGACGGTAATGCGGCAGCGATCCTTCAGATACTCTCATATCCCTTGGTATCTGTCAGAGGATGGAATCTACTTCCTCGCATGAGTGGATAAATTTTTGGTAACACTTCTTCAACTTGATGATGCTCCTTCTCAACGGGTGTCTCCTTGAGAGTCTGGGCTTTAACGACACTCTAAACTTTTTTGTTACGGTTCCTACTTTGAGTTCGGGTTAGCGGTACAGTCCTCACCTCAAACTTGATCCAATTTCAAAAATGGGTGGTGGGACAGTTAATCCCTCAGTCGGATCCTCAATAATCATCACTTCTTTCCCCTTAGTAGCAGCGGGGCTAGTAGGTTTGGCGAGTGTCGCGATGACAGTAGTTTTAGACTTCCTGCAGGTAGGGAAGTCTTGAAGGCAGTTCAGGTTGAATTCTGCAGACGGCTCCTGTATTTCTGGAGTGGCAATCTTCATTACCATGAATGGGGCTTTCCCGAGGATGACCTTGAGATCTTCAAATCCAGTTCCAAATTTGATGGTAGGAGTTGTGGCTCGTTGACAGGTTGCAGGAAAAGGTCAGCGTTGGGTTGGCCCTTGCAGCAGGCTTGAAAACAGAAGGTGTCAGGGTTAACTATATGGCTNGACAGTAATTTTAGACTTCTTGCAGGTAGGGAAGTCTTGAAGGCAGTTCAGGTTGAATTCTGCAGACGACTCTTATATTTATGGAGTGGTGATCTTCATTACCACAAACGGGGCTTTCCCAAGGATGACCTCGAGATCTTCAAATCAAATTCCAAATTACGGACTTCGTGGCTTGTTGGCAGGTTGCAGGAAAAGGTCAGCATTGGGTAGGCCATTGCAACAGTCTTGAAAACAGAAAGTTTCAGAGTTAGCTATATGGCAAAAAAATCTCGTAATTTTTAGTGCAAGCACTAAAAGCAGAGGTTGATCTGTAGACCGAGCGGGTCTTAATTTATGGGTATTTTAAAATCTTGTTTAAAATTTAATTGATGTAAGAAAATCTCAAAGTGCGCGCAACACAACACAATTTGGTTTAATTTGCAGAATAGCAAATCAAATTTGGAAGGGAGATGTGAAGTATTTTAGGACCCAAAGAGGGACCTATTTAGTGGCAGAAAATGACCAGGTGGAACTAGTCCACCGACACACCTATTAGGGGGTACGACCCCTCATGAAAATTTAAAGAGTCATTAATAGCCTTCTGAACCCCTCTGTTCAAAGATGGTTGAATAGCTAGTCCTGAAGTCCAAGGTGTTGGCTGTGCCTTCCCAAGACAGAAATGGGTAAAGTATGCCAAAGAAGAAGGGTAATTTGATCCAAGAGGGACTTGGACACATTA
Organism: Phalaenopsis hybrid cultivar; assembly: GCA_002079205.1. Lineage (NCBI taxonomy): Eukaryota > Viridiplantae > Streptophyta > Magnoliopsida > Asparagales > Orchidaceae > Phalaenopsis > Phalaenopsis hybrid cultivar. The sequence goes on along the minus strand of JXCR01138578.1, from coordinate 17,658 downwards.
CCAATGTGTGAATAAAATTTTTCCTGAATTGTATGGAGAGAAAAGCTTGTCCCTAGCGGAGTCGTCAGAAGCAGTCGGCACTATTTTTGGTTGGGGAGTTGCCCGTAAGAAGCTGTCGGTCACCGGAATCGAAANAAGCATTTACAACATGAATTTAAATGGGAAGATAAAAGTAAAAAACTACTTCCTACCACATGTGTATATCAAGAAGATCAACATATATCATCAGAAATGAACATGTATATAATAGAAAGTAAATCGGAACTAAACAAGATATTGAATACAACTAGCACAAAAAAGTATGAATATTACAACAAGAATATAAATTCAGTTCCATGATATGGTACATACTGGTCCAATAAAAATACAAATAGTAGCAGCAATAGTGATAAAAATAACATCCTATACATCCACATAAAAGAAAATAACACTACTCATTCTCATCGTCCTCTTCATCTTCATCATCTTCTTGTTCTTCATCAACATTCTCATCTTCCTCCTCAGAGTCCTCCTCCATCGGTTGGGTATGCTCATAGGACGAATAGGGACAATACACAGAGGTTTGTCTCCTCCAATCCACTGATTCCTCCTGTACATTGCTAGCCGGGCGACCTAAAAACTAGCAAACTGATCTCATTGGCTTTTGTTCTACCTCTCCATTTGTGACATATGGTCTAGTAGATCATAAAGTATAGTCTAGATAATAAAAATACCATCATCNTGAATTTAAATGGGAAGATAAAAGTAAAAAACTACTTCCTACCACATGTGTATATCAACAAGATCAACATATATCATCAGAAATGAACAGGTATATAATAGAAAGTAAATCTAAACTAAACAATATATTGAATACAACTAGCACGAAAAAGTATGAATATTACAACAGGAATATAAATTCAGTTCCATGATATGGTACATACTGGTCCAATAAAAATACAAATAGTAACAACAGTAGTGAATAAAAATAACTTCCTATACATCCACATAAAAGAAAATAACACTACTCATACTCATCATCCTCTTCATCTTCATCATCTTCTTGTTCTTCATCAACATTCTCAACTTCCTCCTCAGAGTCCTTCTCCATCGGTTGGGTATGCTCATAGGCTAGATAGGGAGAATACATAGGGAACTCAATGGGTTTGTCTCCTCCAATCCACTGATTCCTCCTGTACATTGCTAGCTGGGCGACCTGAAAACTAGCAAACTGATCGCATTGGATTTTGTTCTACGTATCCATTTGTGACATATGGTCTAGTAGATCATAAAGTATAGTCTAGATAATAGAAATATCATCATCCTCTAGCTTACCCAATCTTTGTGACATCGAAGCTAAACTCGCGGAAGGACACGACTGCGAATAAGAAGTAGAGGGAATAGAAGAAGAGGGCTGAGATGAACTAGCCCCACACCCAAATACAATGTGTTTATCATATATAATGCATGTTGTTTTTAGAGATAGTCTTCAAAGGCTGAAGCTTCTCCTCCCAACTCCCAATAGACACACCTAAATTTTGGCGTAATAAGAAGAAGATAGATGGGTGCCCCAAACTAATAGTAGATCCACCCTTGCGGTATTAACTATAAAATGTTGAATGAGGTAAATTTTCCAAGCTCCCTACCATCAGTCAAAAATCTAAAAATTTCATTTAAATCAAAATATATAGGAACAAAAATGGAGTAAAACTCTCAGGGACATCTCTCAACAAAAATAATGCATTGATATAAGAAGGAGAGATGTCAAACTGCTTCTCTCTTACAAAGGCTGAATCATCAGAAGCATTAGGAAGATTGGCATAGAGCTCTTTCACCATTGAAATCACTACTACAGAGGTGTTATAACAAAAATTCTCTCAATACTGACTGACAAGCATAATTTTAATGACACCCTCTAGGATGATGAATCCATGTTGCGCAATCAACTTCTTTAATGTCAAGAAGTCATTGTAATGCTCCTCAGCTTTGGAGCTTACAAATTTCTTCTTGTCGAAAGAATATTTTGATTTTTCACCCTTAGTTTTAGGAGTCATTGAGAAGTATCAAAGATGAAAATCACAGAGAACAAGGATTAAAAATAATGTGGATGATTGCCCTTGAATGGTGGCCATGGTGGTCATAGCTGCAGTCATCTCTTTTATTCTTTTCTCCAGTAGACTAACTTGCTCATCTCTTAGGAGGACAACCCTACACAGCTCATCTACGGAGTTCTCTTCAGTGTGAGGTTGAGCCTCACACGTAGATGTGGTGGCTTTAGTTTCGATCACATGGAAATCCATGAAATCGTCCTCCAAGTAATCATTGTAATCAAAATTTTCATCACCGCTATCGACGAAAACTCCATGTTCTCGAGCTAACTCGGAAATCTTGATCTTGAGTTTCTTAACTTTCTCTTCAATTATTGATTCCTTGATCGCTTTTAGATTTAGAGGACTCTGATGGACATCCTCTACTTATTCCTCCATCTCGTTGGCTATCGTCTTGACGATTTCAGATATCTCAGATCTTGGTTTCATTTCTTGTTTTTGTCCCGGGGGCTCACTGGATTGTATCGGTGTAGCGACCTTGGGTACCCATACCTTTTTCTTTTTCGACGATGATGTCTCAGGACAGAGTGTCTTAGTAGAAACATCGGTATGTCGAGGGAAAGTATGCTCCCCATGGTGTAGACCGACAACAGTGCCAGGTAATCGTCTTGTGTCTGCCTTTGGGATTGTGGGAATATCTCCATAATGGGTGACGGGCAAGATTTTCGGACCTGGTCTTAACTTAACCGGTCGATGACCTGTGGTCCTGGTGGCAGTGTAATCAGTAGTAATCACTGCGGTATCAACTCTATTCCCTAAACGGAACCAAACAGGGATGCGAGTAGGTGGCACTCCAGTTGTCTTGTAGGATTGTCTGACAGACTTGACGCCCTTCAAAATTTCCTTCTTCATGCGAGGGGAAATTGCGTCTCCCACTCATTTAAGAAACTCACTAACTGAACATCCTTTTTTGGTAGCTAGCCTTTTGAAAACTGCACTAACTCGGGTGATAGGAGTGAACTTCTTTCTCTCCTCACCGTGTCCATGAAGTGGTGGCAATGCAACAACGATTCTCTGGATACTCTCGCATCCATCGTTATCCGTCAGAAGATGGAATCTACTCCCTCGTAGGAATGGATAAATTTCTGGTAACACTTCTTCATCTTGATGAGGCTCCTTGTCAACGGGTGTCTCCTTGGGAGCCTGAGCTTTAATGGCCCTCTGAACTTTTTTGTTACGGTTCCTCCTTTGAGTTCGGGTCAGCGGTACAATCCTCAAACTTGTCCGATTTCAAACATAGGTGGTGGGACAATTAATCCCTCAGTCAGATCCTTAATAATCATTACTTCTTTCCCCTTAGCAGCAGCGGGGCTAGTAGGTTTGGCGGGTGGGGCGACGACAGTAATTTTAGACTTCTTGCAGGTAGGGAAGTCTTGAAGGCAGTTCAGGTTGAATTCTGCAGACGACTCTTATATTTATGGAGTGGTGATCTTCATTACCACAAACGGGGCTTTCCCAAGGATGACCTCGAGATCTTCAAATCAAATTCCAAATTACGGACTTCGTGGCTTGTTGGCAGGTTGCAGGAAAAGGTCAGCATTGGGTAGGCCATTGCAACAGTCTTGAAAACAGAAAGTTTCAGAGTTAGCTATATGGCAAAAAAATCTCGTAATTTTTAGTGCAAGCACTAAAAGCAGAGGTTGATCTGTAGACCGAGCGGGTCTTAATTTATGGGTATTTTAAAATCTTGTTTAAAATTTAATTGATGTAAGAAAATCTCAAAGTGCGCGCAACACAACACAATTTGGTTTAATTTGTAGAATAGCAAATCAAATTTGGAAGGGAGATGTGAAGTATTTTAGGACCCAGTGCGGGACCTATTTAGTGGCAGAAAATGCCCAGGTGGAACTAGTCCACCGACACACCTATTAGGGGGTCCGACCCCATATGAAAATTTAAAGAGTCCTTAATGGCCTTTTGAACCCCTCTACTCAAAGATGGTTGAACAGCTAGTCCTGAAGTCCAAGGAGTTGGTTGTACCTTCCCAAGATAGAAATGGGTAAAGTATGCCAACAGAAGAAGGGTAATCTGGTCCAAGAGTGACATTGACACATTACCGATGTGTGAAAATAATATTTCTTGAATTATATGGAGGGAAAAGCTTATCCCCAGTGGAGTCGCCAGAAGCTATCAGCGTTATTTTTGGTTGGAGTTATTGCCCATTAGAAGCTGTCGGTCACCGGAATCGAAATCCCGTCGTCTACTTCTGAAGGACATTTTAATTTACATATATATATTTAGTTTAGAAAAATATGAAATTAAACTGACCCCATATTTTTCATAGTTTAAATGAAAGAGCGCTGTACCTCAAATCTTGTATCTATCCCGAAGGATAAACACAAGACTTGAGAATGAAACTCGATCAAATAAACTAATGACTATATAACATCCGTTTGGTCTGCAAAACCTTTGTATTTGCCGCAAGTTCCTCTATTTAATTTAAAGAATTAAATAGGGTTTATATTAAGCTGGGTTCAGACATGCTTCCTACAAGGGCAAGCCCCTATAGTTAATTACATCTTAAATGACCAAAGTAACCTAAGAAGACTCTCGATAAAAATCAGGAAATGTTATCTTTAAGGAATTTCAAAGGGTGGGACTCTTCAATGAGATCAGGCGTAGAGGTGTGAAAAGGGATTGGTTCAGATTTGGAACATTTTTATTGTAGAGTCCAAAAAAGGAAGAACTAGGGGATGTCATGGATCCAGAGGAGAACCCTGGTGACTTCCCAAGCTATCTTAATGTTTGGGCTCATTTCTGGGGAGAAAAGTTTAAGTGCTTCATCCTGCCAATTTTGTTAGTTAGGGCTTACATTCATGTAAAACGATCACGTAAATAGCCTGGAAGATATGAGGATTTAGGTCGTGACAGACGACAACCTCAGAATCCTAAGATCAAATAGCCTGGAAGATGTGAGGATTTAGGTCATGATAAACGACAACCTCGGAATCCTAAGATGTATAGCCTGGAAGATGTGAGGATTTAGGTCGTGACAAACGACAACCTCGGAATCCTAAGACGGTATAGCCTGGAAGATGTGAGGATTTAGGTCGTGACAAACGACAACCTCAAAATCCTAAGATGATTTAAGAGTATATTGTATAGCAGGGCTATGCAAAGGCCTAAAGATAAGGTGAGGATTTACGTTGCATGAGAATAGCAGGGCTATGCAAAGGCCTAAAGATAAGGTGAGGATTTACGTTGCATAAGCAAGAAAAAAGGGCTATGCAAAGGCCTAAAGATAAGGTGAGGATTTACGTTGCATAAGAAAGCAACCTCGAGGTTAGGTCGTTACAAACGACAACCTCGGAATCCTAAGACGAGTTAGGGCTTATATTGTATAACACTAGGTCGTGACAAACGACAACTTCAGAATCCTAAGACGAGTTAGGGCTTATATTATATAGCAGGATACAAAGGCCTAAAGATAAGGTGAGGATTTACGTTGCATAAGCAAGCAACCTCAAAGTCCCAAATAGCCTGAAAGATGTGAGGATTTAGGTCGTGACAAATGATAACCTCGGAATCCTAAGATGAGTTAGGGCTTATATTGTATAGCAGGGCTACACAAAAGCCTAAAGATAAGGTGAGGATTTACGTTGCATAAGCAAGCAACCTCGAAGTCCTATGTATTTAGCCTAAAGATAAGGTGAGGATTTACGTTGCATAAGCAAGCAACCTCGAAGTCTTATGGCTTTAATAAGGTGAGGATTTACGTTGCATAAGCAAGCAACCTTGAAGTCCTATGGCTTTGTTGTTTATATCTAAGGAAGGAAGATTGGTTTAGCAGGTGAGGATTTACGTTGCATAAGCAAGCAACCTCGAAGTCCTATGACTTTGTTGTTTAAGTATAAGGAAGGAAGATTGGTTTAGCTGGGGAAGATGGGTTTTGCTGTTGAAGATGACCATGCTGCCCACCATGCTAGCTCCAAGCTCCTTGCTGCGATGAGTTTGAGATTTCTAGTGTGTCAAGTTATGATGTTAAATCAGGTGGCCTTATGGTTGAAGTTCTTTACATTTTATGAGGGCATATTAAAGTTGATTAGAGCAACACCGGTTAGGATCCTACGGTTCCCTTATTCTGACACCACTATTTTCTATTGGATTCACTTAGTCCAAATGAATTCACTAAGCTCAACTTAATGAGTTCCATAATTTCATTTAGACCATGGGAAGCCTCATTAGAAACCGTAGCTTTCCTCCTCCGAGGGATTCCTGATCATCCAATAGAGACATCTTAATTTAGTTGCAATTATAGTTTTGTGTGATGTTTGTGATTGAATTCTAAGTTGTTTTATATTTTGAATGTTGTGGCAGTGAATTTTATCTTGGTTGATTTTAGTTTTTGTTTTGGTTCTCATGCAGGGTGATATCATTGTTTAGCATGCAAGTTTGCAGGTATAAAAACACAATATGAAAGTACATGAAAGATAACACTAAAAATGGTAAAAGCGTACCTGACGAGTCTTCTCGTTCCACCACCTGAAACTCAAAAGGCATGTTAAGGTACTTTATATGAAATATGAAAGTAAAATTTTGACGCCCTACCTAACCCTAGGTCATATCTTGGTGGGCCAAGGAAAACATATTAACTTTAGTAGATCTCAAGATATCTAATATATCTAGAGAAAGAAGCAGGTCCGTGCTACTCTCTCGCTGCCTGGTGGAAAATCTTGAATTCTTTTAAACTTATTATGTTGCTTAATAAGTCATCCTGTAAATACCCTTAATGCTCAGTGTGCACTGATGTCTTAATTATCCCGAAGAAGAGGGTAATTATCACTTGTGATTTAATTTAAGAATTATGTGGGACCCTTAAAGAGGCAAGTTAGTGTTATTGGAACACTTAGCCAAATTTTGGTCCTAATTGGGCTTGTAGTGTTTGAAAGATGTTTTAATTTTCAATGATGTTTACTTTTCTAATCATTAATATTGACTTGTAATGTTTGAAAGTTGTTTTAATTTTCAATGATATTTACTTTTCTAATCCTCATTTAAATGAAACTTGATTTAGCTTAAGTCACCACTAAGCCCTTAAGAACTAGGTGAGTGTTTTAATTAGTTTTGAAAATGTTAGGCTTTAGGTGGTCATGATTCATGATTTGAATTTTATTTAAAAATTGAAATAGGGGTATTAAATTGATTAATTATTGACTTCAAAAGTCATACCTCTAAGCCCTAGGTTCATTTTATTTTAATAAACTTCCAAATTTCACTAATTTAGAAATCTATTAACTTATCTTTTTAATTAAGAAAGTGAGGTTGGTTTCTACCAATTAACCCCTTGTGTTTCAAACATCAAATAAATTGATTAAGATCAAAGGTTACCCATTTTCCTTCTTGAATTAAGCCTAAATGTTAATTAAGCCTAAATTTCTAAAATTACACATTTGCCCCTAAGCTCCAACACTTCATAATTTGTCAAATTCAAATCATGAAAATTTAAATTATTTTATATAATTATTTTTATGTAAAAAATAAGATTTTTCAAAGAAAATTCCTAAATTGACCAAGATAAATCCTAATCCCTTAAAATTTTTACTAGAGGTAGAACTAGAGTAGAGAAGCCTTTGGACCAAATTTCATGATTTTTTGAATTTTATCTGAATTTTAAGAATTATTTTAAGTTATGGGATATTTATTAAATATAAAATATTGCAAAAGAAGAAAATTAAGTTTTGTATTTTTGAAAAGTCTCCCTGAGGTGAGAGAACTCAGAGGAGAAGATTTTTAATTTTTTTTGAGTTTTATTTGATTTATTGGAATTATTCTTAATGAAAACCCATTTTTAGCCTTTAAAAATCATTTTTGAGCTTTAAAATTTAATATATTTATTTCGAAAACCAGTAAAAATATTCTAATTGTTCCTAAGTGCTTAGGAAACAATTTAGAACATTTCCATAAATTTTATTATTTTTGTGATTTTTATGGCTTTTTAGTTATTTAAATATTTAAAATAGGCTAAAAATCAAGTTTTTATTTAAATATCATTTTATTTTTAGAAAATACCCTTGATCATAGAGAACTCAAAAAATAAGTTTTTATAAATTTTTGAGTTATATTTTGATTTTTAAAAAATTAGTTAAATGCCAAAAAAAGATATTTAACTTGAAAAATCAATTTAGACCATCTAATAGACTCAAAATGTTTTGAAATTTTTATGGGGAGTTCTCTGGATCTTAGAAAACAATGGAGATAAAAAAATCAAGTCATTTTAATGTTTATATTTTTTAAAATTAATTATCTTAATGATTTAGTGTATGTGAAAATTAGGTGCATTTTAAATAACTTGACTCATAAAAATTTTTTCTAAAGGTTCCCTAGTCATCATAAACCTTCCAAAATTTTCTTGGAATTCTCTAATCAACGTGCTAATTTCCATGGTTATTTTAAGGAGATAATGTGCATAAACTTTAAAAATATAGATCTCTATCTAGAGACTTCCTATGACTTTGGAAAAATCAGAGGATGTTTCCCTTAATAGAGGATATAACATGTTAAAATTTCAAGCCATGGTGAAGTGCCAATATGAATGGAGAGTCAAAACATTCAAATCAGTATTTAATTAATTAAAAATAAAATATTCATCAAATGGACTTCAAATTATTTCCACATTGTTCTCCTCTATTCACTGAGCAAGAGGGTATTTTTATTTTTTTTGTGATTTTTCTACACCAAGATATGAATTTTTGAAGTTAGGGGTTTTTAAATAAATAAGAAAAATCCCTATTGATCTATTTAAACAACGCGGTGCCATGTAGATCCTAGGCAGCTCCGAACTCCACGCATCGCTCTCCCATTCGACGCCGCCATCCACCTCTGTGCTGACCCAACCCGCAGTTTATTTTCTGAAGCACTGTCCAACTTGATCTCCTCCGTCCATCCGATACACGCGCAATCGGATGACTCCCCATCATCGTCTCAGATAGAGTGATCCCGTGATCATCCACACTAAACCCTAAGAACTCAGCCTAGACTCAACCAAAACACTTTGGGTTTGATCCTATCAACTCATCTAAGTGAGACGAACATATCTATACGGTAATCATGCAATTAAATTAAGCTTAATCATATGGAAATTCAAAATAGGCTCGGGAGAATAAGTTTTATACCTTTGCTCTGAGAAGTGAAGCTTCAATCAGAGGGTCTTGGCACATTCGTTGGGGTCCAAGGAGGCTAGGGATTAAGCCTCTTGCTGTGGTGTAAGGCCTAGGTATGAATTTCAGCCAAGCTCGATTTCAGGTGTTGGTCTAGAGCTATGGTGGAGGCTATTTCAGAGAGTAATTTGTTGGGGCTTTGTCTTCTCTTGTTGTTGTGAAGATGTGGGCACAAGCAATTGAAGTTTGGTGGAGTTTTTAGAGATGTCCTATTTCTGCCCTAATTTTTAAGCTCAAAATTAGGGTTACACAGGGGGAATCAAGGCAGTGGAGTGATCAGAATGGGCTGTGGAGGTCTCAAGGAAGCTCTGTGAGTGATTTGGGAAGCTCTCTTTGAGAAAATTTTACCACACCTCCCATGGCCGTGGAGGTGAGTTTTTATAAAAATGACCATGGGGTGGCTCTCAGGGCACAAGTTTGGCTGCATTGTGGTGTTTGGGTGGAGGGCAGATGAGCTCTACNTGTCCTATTTCTGCCCTAATTTTTAAGCTCAAAATTAGGGTTACACAGGGGGAATCAAGGCAGTGGAGTGATCAGAATGGGCTGTGGAGGTCTCAAGGAAGCTCTGTGAGTGATTTGGGAAGCTCTCTTTGAGAAAATTTTACCACACCTCCCATGGCCGTGGAGGTGAGTTTTTATAAAAATGACCATGGGGTGGCTCTCAGGGCACAAGTTTGGCTGCATTGTGGTGTTTGGGTGGAGGGCAGATGAGCTCTACAGTTTGATTTGGAAGAGCTGGCCTCTAGGTTTGATTTGGGTGAAGCTCCATGGGGGTGGCTCTCAGTTTGCCCATTTTCCGACCATTAGGTTGGCCGACCTGCTAGGGGGAGGTAGCTAGGAGCTCAGGGAACCCAAGGGAATATGCCGCAACAATTTAATGGATTGAGGTTTAATTTTGGCAAAAAAATTCTAAGCTTAAGAAAAAATGGAATGAAATCCCTTAATTTAGGGGACCTTTGGTCCATGGCTTAGTTTAGGTGGTTAGATGGGTTTTGGCTCAGACTTAAGGTCTAACCAATGGCTGAGGTGGAGTTAATTTGGTGACTTTGTGGCAGTTAGGCCATCTTTAATGCGTAGGTTCAATGTAAGTTCAAATGAACAAAGTTTGGGTTTGGGCTAGGTTAGCCATGTCAAATGACCTAATTGATTGATCAACATTGTGTAGATGATTGTTATGAATATTTTTGGTGAAGGGTTGAAGTGATTTTGAGTTTAATTGTAGGTCAATTTGAGGGATTTTTGAAATTTGGCCAATTTGGGCATGTTAGGCTAGACATGGGTCTAGGTTGGCCTAACCTTTGGCTAAGTCCACATAAAATGGTCCACATGATCAAGGGAGGTGTTGTGAAGATTTTTAATGAAGGAATGGAGTGGAAATTTTGGGGTTAAGGCCCTCAATTTGGTGAAATTTTAAGACATGATCAATTTGAGGCAAATTTGGGGCTTTTGGACTATGGTTGAAATCAAATGAAATTGAGGTCCTACCAAGGCCAATTGAAGGTTAAATTTGATGTGTAGGAATGTTATGAAGATTTTTCAACACAAACTGTGGCCAATTGAGTGGGCTATGTGTTCAATTTGGTGGAACCAAGTCATGGGGCCAAAATTGGGTTTTGATCTTGGATTTGGTCTTCATTGGTCATATGAAGAGTGAATTTGAGTTTAGAATTGAAATTGGGGAAATTGAGACCAATTGGATAGACATTTGAGGTGATTTGGAGAAATTATGGGCCTTTAAAGGGAAATTTGGAATTTTGATCAAAGATGGTCAAATTGGCCAAATTGGGTCATGTGACAGTTGAGGAAAATGAAATTAAGAATATTTGGGAGGTTTTGGGAATTTTTGGGATTTTATAAAATTTTTGGAGTTTTGGGCCAAAGAGCGGTATTTTGATAATTTGGCCAATTTGGGGATTTTTCGTAATTTGGGTATTTTCAAGGTGTTTGAAATGATTTTTGAACAAGTTTGGGTATTCTGGCTAGATTTGGATATTTTGGCCAAATTTGGGGTTCCAAGGGTATCTGGGTAATTTGGGGGAATTTATGGAAAATGGGTAGGTTGGGTATCTTGATAGAGTTGGATTGCCAACCACCATAAATAAGCCATGGATCAATGGAAACCCCATTTTAGGTCCTCTATGTAGTGGTCTTAGCCAAACCCTAGCCCGGTGTTAATGTGTTTAGGGGACCACCTACAGGAGTCTCCCAAAAGTATCAAGGGACCAAAGCCTAGAAGTTCTGGGTTTAGGGTAGTGAGTGATTGTGAGAGTGAGTGATTGCAAGTGAGTGCCTTAGCCCTAGACCAACACCCAGGGTCAACCCTAAGGTCCAGCAGTCCTAAGGGTGACTCATGTTGAATTTCCCCATAATGACCCCACCTACTAAGTGCTAGAGGTTAAGACTCAATGTGAGGAGTGTAGAATTTCTAATGGTGAGGGTTCCATATCTAGTTTTCTAAGAATAGTCAATAGAAAAATCCTATGACTAGATCTTAGGCTACTAAAGAGGAAAAATTGAACCTCAACCAAAAGTGAGGTCAACAAAGAATAAAGGAAAATGATACTTCCTAGTGGTTGAAATTACTTTCCTATATTTGATACATATACGCCACATAGTGACATGCATAATAGAGATCAATTTATTTTGTTCATTCACTAGCACAGTCTCTCCCCCTTTCTTAGGTACACAATGTAAAGGGCTAACCTAAGCACTATTTGAAATAGGGTGGATAATAACTGTATCAAGCCACTTCAAAATCTCCTTCTTGATAACTTCTTTCATTACAAGTTTAATCTCCTTTGAGGATCTGCTAGGGGTTTATGATCTTTCTTCATCAGGATCGTAGGCATACATTAGAAGAACTAATACATTTTATATCTGCTAGGGCCCATCTAAACAGTTTCTTAAAATTCCTCAGAATGCTCATCATTTTTTCGTCCTGAGCTACTAAGTTCTGAGGATATAATTACTAATAATGTAGATGACTTCACTAAATAAGCATACTTTAAATATTTGGGAAGCACCTTCTTCTCAAGTTCAGGGGGTTCCTCAATGTAAGGAACAAGAGGTTTACAATTTTCAATAGTATTAAGTATCTCCATGCGACTCCTTGGATTTTCTTCTAACATTAAAGTAGATTCATCCTCAATATCCATCATTTCATCCTCAATCAAAATTTTCTCCCGTTGTTTAACTTTACAACACTATCAAAATTGATGGTTTATCAAATAATCTATGAGATCCATTCTATAGCATGGATCTTCATTACAATCAGAAGAAAAATTCATATATTTTAACACATTAAAAGTTACCTCCTGATCGTTCATGCTCATTGCTAACTCTCCCTTTTGCATGTCAATCATTGCTGTGCTAGTGACTAAAAAAGGTCTACCTAGTATGATAGTGATCATTTTACTTTCCTCTATGTCTAATACAATGAAATCAATAAAGAAGATACATTTTTCTACCTTTACAAGAACATCCTCTATAACCCCGTTTAGATACATGATTAAGCAATCAACAAGCTAAAGGGTTACAGTGGAAGGAGACACATCTCCTAATCTAAACGTCTTGAAAATTGATAATAGCATAATACTATCATCCAAATCATATAGAGCCTTTCTATAGAACTTCTCTCTAATTACACAAGGAATACTAAAACTCCTAGGATCTTTAAGCTTCTAAGGAAGCTTCTTCTGAATAATAGAACTGTAATCCTTTATGTGTGCTACCATCTCATAATCTCCAAACTTCCTCTTATTGTTAAGGATCTTTTTCATGAACTTCACATAACTGGGCATTTGCTCTAAAACCTCACTGAAAGGATTGTTGATCACCAACTTCTTGAAAACTTCTAAGAAAGGTGAAAATTATTGATCTAATTTTTATTTTTGGAGTTGCTAAGGAAAAGGTGATGGTACTCTTTCTAACTTATTTTTAGTGGGTTAGGTCTTCCATTGGTCTTTTAGCTTCCATGTTTTCTTTTTCTACCTCAAAATCTTTGTGGGCGACTTTCACCAACTCTCTTCCACTCCTCAACTTGACCGCCTTCATGTGCTCACTATTATTTTCTTGAAGGTTGACCTCAATGTTATTAGGAAGAGTTCCTTAGAGTCATGTGCTAAGTGAGTTTGCAGTATCTCCCAATTGATTCTCTATATTCCTAATAGCTGCACCTTGTCTTTGTAGCTGATTTCCTACTTACAAAATAACTTCTTCCAAGATAGCTTCTTCTCCTTGAACTTTTAGTTTGAGTTAAAATTAGGAAGATAAGAAAGTCTCAAGCTAGAAACACTCTGATTGCTCTAATTCCCAAAAGGCTTAGGTTGATTAATCCCCTATTGTTGGTTTCCTACACCTTGATTGTTGTTCCAACTAAAGTTAGGGTGATTCTTCCAACTGGGATTGTAATAGTTAGAATAAACGTTGTTTTTCCTATTATTTATTGCACTTAGGGTCTCAAATCATGAAGTGTTAGCATCAACCAATTGTACAAATGAATTTTCCTCATTGACTTAGGGTCCTTGAGGTTAGCTCATCCTAAACTTGTCTAGCTTCCTATATATGGCAGCTACCTAAGAAGTTAAAATTGAAAGCACATCTTGATACCTTTTTGGGATTGACTCTTTTAGAATACCATCAAAAGTTGTTTATAGTCATCTCCTCAATCAGAGAATAGGTCTCATCAAATAACTTTGACATAGCGACCCACCAATAACAACATCTATAATAAACCTAAGAGATCCTACTAACCTGTTACAAATATTTCAAATTGTCAACTAATTGAGCATTTCATGATGGAGGAACTTCCTAAGAAGTTCCTTAAGTCGTTCCTAACCTTCAAAAATCCACCCACCTTCATGCTAATAAAATGAAGTTATATCCTTCTAAAGTTTAGTCATTTCTTAAGGTGGGAAACATTTAGCTAAGAATTTTTGGGCTATATCACTCTATGTTCTTATTGATCAATGTGCTAATGAGTTTAACCAAATTTTGGCTTTATCTCTCAAGGACAAAGAGAAAATCCTTAGGCTAAAAATGTCGTTAGAAACAACGTTATAACAAAACTTGGTGTAGAGTTCTAAGAAAATTGTTAAATATAAGTTGGGATCCTCATACGGGGTTCCGCCAAACTAGTTGTTATGCACCATTTGGATGATAACAAGTTTCAGTTTGAATGTGTTAGATTCAATGGTAGGAGTTTGAATACCTAAATTAATTTCATCTGTTGTAGGGTTAGCAAAGTCTCTTAAAAGTCTATGTGCATTTGGATGTTCATGGGTTGGTTCTTGAATTTTTGGGTTGTTATGTTGATTGTTCACCATCTCTTCTACGAGTAGTTCAATTCTCTTTTATTTTCAAATTTTCCTAATAGTTCTTTCTAACTAATAATTATATGGTTCAAGTCCAGTAGGTCTTGAGCAATGCATACACGAACTAGAGATCACTAAAATTTCACACACAATCAAATTCAAATATGTTTGATTTTTCTATCATTTTTCAAAAATAGTAAAAATAATTAAACACTAACAATTAACACAACAAATTTTCCAAGTATAAGGCCTTAAATTTCATCTAAATTTTCTTTAAATTAAATCACTGTCATTCCCTGACAATGACACCAAAAAATTGATACACACTTTCAAGTGCAACGACACACTGAGGGCTCACACAAGTGCACGTGTCGTATTAGTAATATTGGATTTTAGAGCCTGAAATGTTGATTCTACAGGGAGTGAGGGGATTAGACTTATAAAAAGTTCTAGCCTACTGATCCAATCAGTGTTTAGATGCAACAATATAACAATACCTTTGATGATATTTTTCACTTATATTTCCTTACTTTACAATAGAACCAAAAACTTGGTCCTACATAAAATAAAAATTTAACTTTTTAACATATATATATATATATATATTGGGATACTACGCAAGTATACGTATCGTTATCAAGTAATATATGAATTCTTGATTAAGACCTGAATATCAAACCCTCATGGAAAATTAGCAATATGCACTATTGAACAACAAAATTTCTATTTCAAAAAAATAATTACTTAAACTATAAATATTTTTATAGTAATTAAAATTCAAATCTTTTTGGTATTTTTGATATTTTGACAAAATAATAATAGCTTCTAAAGATAACTTGATTTTAGGTAAAGAAATGCACTGAATATGAAAATATCTTTCTCCTTATCATGAATCAGTAATAAGTATATGAATTCTGTTGTGAAAGTATGCAAATTGTGTTGTGCCGAATAGGAGCAATAATATTCTTTACCAGTACTAGAAATGTTATAAGGAATATTGGTTAATTTAAAGTTTGAATAGTTCTGAAGACCGATTAGGCATGGAAGATACCAACTTTCACTTTAGAGTTCCCTCGATTCCCTTCTCTTAGGGGCTAACATCTCGTATAAGAACATAAAATAATAAACCAACTTGGAGGGCTTTAACCTGTCAAATTAAAGTCCTCTAACTCTACACCCTTTAAAGACTATTACCCTATTTATTTGCACTCAATCATATGAATTACATTCTTATTCATACATCCTCATGTGATTGTTTCCAATTGTTGACTGAGATAATACCAGCCCATTTTTTACATGTTCTCACAACAAATTTTAACATCTAGATGGGCCAGATCAAGAAGAAAATGAAGTGCATGGAATTAAATCATCATAACTTCTTCCAACATTAAAGATTAATACTATCCACAACTTTCATCCAACACTTTAATTACTTATCATTTTAAGGAGAAAAATAAAGAAAACTACTCAGAATTCATAGAGAAAACAAAACTACACTTTAATAAAAAAGTAGAAATCATTGTCAAACCAACAAGAAGTCTTGATTAAAACTAAAAGTAGTTTAAAACAAAGATAAAAAATTATCTCAAATCCTCTACTAAACTCTTGAAGTTCCTTTGAATCTCTTCTCTTTTACAACGCTCTTAACTCTCACAATAAAACTAAAAACAAAAAGGATAAAGTAAATTTGTGGTGCCTAAAAATGTCTCCAAATGTTCCTCTCAAAACTCCCCCTTTTTAGCACTTGTCAGGACTCTTAAGAAAGTCTCAAATTTTTTTTTATAAATCTCCAAGAGGTGCCTTGGTAACTCTTCAAAATGTGTCTCAATTTGATGTATTCTCCAAAGGATGCCTCCTTTCACAAGTCTTCTAATCATATTTTTATTTCTAGTGGTCATAACCACCCTCTTTAGCCAATAGGTGCCTCAAATGTCCCTTTAAAATTCGGCAGAATGAAGTAAACCGTCACATAACTGCCTCTGGCACTTAGGCACGACATTCTCTATTTCATCGGCACTTCAGCACCTAGCGTTTAGGTGCCAAAACACTTTAGCATAATTTTCATATTTTGCACCAAATTTGATCCTTTTTCACTTCTTTTAGCATTTTTCATCTTTTTTACTTGTACCTGAAAGAAAAACACACAAATACCTTCCATTAAAGCACAATATCTCAAAAATAGGTATAAAATATGTATAAAAATAGNTTCATTTAAACCGTGGGAAGCCTCGTTAGCAACCGTAGGTTACCTCCTTCGAGGGATTCCCGATCATCCGATGGAGATGTCTTAATTTAGTTTAAGTTGTAGTTTTATGTGATGCTTGTATTAAATTTTTGAGTTGTTTTATATTTTGAATGTTATGGCGGTGAATTTTATCTTGGTTGATTTTAGTTTTAGTTCTGGTTTTGGTTTTGGTTTTGTGGCTATCCTAATAGTTTTAGTTTTCCATGCAAATTTGTATAAGCACAAAAGTATAGCATAAAAGTACAAGAAAGACAACAATGAAAACTGTACCTGGCGAGTCTTTTCGTTCTACCACCTGAAACTTAAAATGCATGACAGGGAAATTTATATAGAGGCAAGAAGTAAGGTTTTGGTAGTTTTCCTAACCCTATGTCATATCTTGATGGGTCATGAGGAGTTTAATTAAGGATGATTTTGTCAAGCAAAGCATATTAAGTTTAGTAGATCCTCAAGATATCCAACAGATCTAGAAAAAGAAGCAGGTCCGTACTACTCTCTCGTTGCATGGTGGAAAATCCCGAGCTCTTTTAAACTTATTATGTTGCTTGATAAGTCATCCTTTAAATACCCTTAATGCTCAGTTAACACTGATGTCTCAATTATCTTTCTAAGAATAGGGTAATTATCACTTATGATTCAATTTAAGAATTATGTGGGTGAAGAATCTTAAATAGGCAATTTAGTGTCATTGGAACGCTTAGCCAAATTTTAACCCTAATTGTGCTTGTAGTGCTTGAAAGATGTTTAAATTTTCAATGATATTTACTTTCCTAATCCTCATCTAACTGAAACTTTATTTAGCCTAAGTCACTACTAAGCCCTTAGGACCTAGGTGAGTGTCTTAATTAGTTTTGAAA
>JXCR01138577.1:146037-157268 GCA_002079205.1 Phalaenopsis hybrid cultivar | reverse complement strand
CACACACACACACACATAAACTAGTATAAATTGATCTTTGAGTGGTATGTATGTAAATCCTCCTTTTCACACAAAAAAACAGGATTTTATTTGCACAATTATAGAAATGTAAACTAAAATGAGAAAAAAATTAAATCTGACACTTCAACCCTTTTGAACTATTTAGTTTTAGTAACATAACCATCAAAATATTCAAGAGCTTTAAACAAAATTCACACAGATCGAATGACCAAAATGCTCGTGGTCACCAATTAAGGAATACAAGCTTCATGCTTTTAATTAATTCAATGTTGTGGCTTAAGATGTGTATTTTTTTTAAGGTCTTTCAACATGCAAGGACCATACGAAGGTAGAAATCACTCTAGAGAAAGTCATAACACTTGTAGCTGGCCCTAAATCTCTTCAGAATTCCACTTCACAGATTCTGAAAACTATTCTTATTTCACAACACTGTGGAGACTATAATCCATCAAAATTGATCAACTGCTTGTGCTGTGCAAAAATCCTGATAATATAGATTGATGTCCTAGAGTTTCATTGGCTGTGACATGCATAATCCACTTGACTGGCTACGTTGGCTAATTTCATGATTTCAATCATTTCAATCATTTGAAAATGCTTGGCATACAGGTTTAGGAAGCTTTAATGAAAATTACATCTACGTCAACTTCAAACTGTTATTGCGCTTTTGCTTGAATTTTGATCTTTGAAAATGGCTTGGCTGTGTTCAAACTCTCCTTGATTGTTATTTATGAACACTTGGTGGTGTGTGGTGGAAGTCAATGATAGATAGAGAGGAGAGGCAGAGAATTGAATGCCAGATTCTATGTATGATGTTTGATTTAAATGATAGTTAGATTCTATCTTGTGAAATTGAATGCCTAAAAATGTTTTTATTTGCCATATCTCCTCGATTTGAAACCTGTTATGAAAGATTTAGAATAAATTTTTAATGAAGTTCATATTGTTGCATGTTATTAGATCATCGTTTGCTTATATGAGAAAGAAAGTGAGGAGCTCATCCTTATGATATATGAGTAGAGACGGATCTGATTTGTTGAAGTGAATACCTTGTTGAGTAAGGTATGCCAAAAGTGTTGAATGCTGCTAACGAGATGATTGTTTCTGGCCAAATATAGCTTTTCGTAAGTGACAAATATGTTGAGAATATCGATGATCTTGGAAGCCTGGAGGTTGAGACATATAAACAACTTCTTTTGGACTCCCATGTAGAAAAGCGTTTGATGTGTCGAGTTGGAGAATGTCCCGCTTGTTTTGAATGGATTTTGTCATAAGAATTATGATGGTAGTTATTTTGGCCACCGGACTAAATGTCTCAAGGTATATACTTTTGTATTCTTGATTGAATCCCTTTGCTAGTAAACGAGCTTTGTATCTCGCAAAGGACCTGTTGAAGTGTCGTTTGATTTCTTAAGTCTACTTACTTTCTATAAATTTGCAAGTAGAACATGTAGGAACTAATTCCAAGGTCCCTTGTTGTTGAAGAGCTGAGAATTCTTGGGACATAGCTTCTCTCCATTGGGAAAACTTGATTGCTTGCCCGAAGCTAGTCGGTTCAAGTACTTCAATGAGATGATGCTACATATAAAAAAATTTATTTAGGTTTCCACTCACCTATTTTTAGTTTGTTATGTATATGATGGGTGGAGATGGGATTGGAAGACCTGCCTGCTGTGGGAGACAAGGACTCAGTTGCTAGTTATAGCGTGGATACTGTAGTTGCTTGGGCTGAGGCAGGGATATTGGCTTAACTTTATTTGGTATTTCTCTGTTGAGGATCGAACTGTTGTGCCTAAAGGGAAGGATCAGTGTGAGTCTATAGTCTAGATATAGGGAGGATTTTCGACCCAGTTGTGGTGCTAGTTTCGGCTGTTGTGTTGGGTAAGAGGATGAGGGGTGGTATATATGAGTTGGGAGTAGAGTTAAATGTGTTATTGTAGATAATTGGATGAAGAGCTTGCTTCATAAAATGCAACAAGTTTGGTTATGATAAGTTTGTTGGTTGTGGGGTTATAACACGATAATCTTTATGTTGAGTGGAGTAACCTAGAATATACAAAGTGGAGCTTTGTAATGTAGCTTGTTAGTGAGTGTGGTGTGCTGCCACGGATAACAAAATGATCCAAAAGTTTGCAAATGAGCATAACTTGGAGCTTTAAGATATATTAGTTGAAATAGTGAGATGTGCTATGTGTTTCTAAACGACATGCGATTGATTAGATGTATGGTTGTTTGTGCTGCTTTGGTTCAAAATATGATGGGTAATTTGGCTATGAGTAAGAAGGCTCGTATGGTTTCTATAATGTGATGGTGCTTCCATTCTACCACTTTGTTTTGTTTTGGAGTGTAAGGACAACTCAGTTAATGATGTATCTCATTTGAAGATAGGTAAATTCGAAAAGTATTGAATGTAAACTCTCGACTCCGCGCAACCCCCCCCCCACCATCAATTCAAAGAGCTTTGATTGAAGTATTGAATTGGTTATTGATAAGTTTATGCAATTGAGTAAATTTTGAAAGAACTTCATACTTGTTTTTCAATTGTATTAACTAAGAGCATCGAGTATAATCATTGACAAATATAATATAATCATAAATTCATGGTGATATAAAATTCGTAGATTTTAAATCTATTTTTGGATATTTTATGGCAATAGAAAGAAAATCGGTTAAGAAAATATTTTTACCTTTTATATGTTCAGATGTTACTTTATATCCATTACCTTCAATATTGGTTATAAAATTTATCCATCTTTTACTATATATTTTCTTTTCATTTTTATTTTTTTTTAAATGAACAATAGCTTCACAATCAGTTCTTATTGTAAATTTTTGTTGTAAAAACAATCTAAAAGTATTTAAAGCATTTATTACTCTTGTTATTTCATAATCTAACGATGTTGAATTTTGCGGTAATTGCTTAAAACTTCGTGAGGCATATTTGCATAATTTTTTTTGTACTTTGACATGCTTCTTCATATGGTTTAACCCTTAATTATGCTCCCTAACCTTTTTAGGATGCATCTACTGCAACTATTTTATAGTCCTTTAGATAAAGAATAAGTTAAAATTCAAATAAATAATTAAAAGATTTGGGATTAATAAAACCATCAAACACTGAACATAGATCTGTCTCTTTTATGGTAAGAAATCATGCAGAGATAATCAGAGGGAAAGCCAGAATTGTGATTAATTATAAAATATTAAATGACAATACTGAAGATGATGATTATAAAATACCAGATAATGACATGCTAATAAACCTAATACAAAATAAAGAATATTTGAGTAAATTTGACTGTAAATCGGATTATTGACAAATAAAATTAGACAATAAATCAATAAAATGGACGACATTTATAACACCCTTAGGACATTACGAATGGCTAATAATGTCTTTTGGATTAAAAAATGAACCAAGTATTTTCCAAAAAAAATTGGATAACATATTCAAACATTTAGACTATGTATTAGTATATATAGATGATATATTAATAACATCACATAATTTTAAAGAACATTATGCACATGTAGAATAAGTTCTTAAATTATGTATACAACATGGTATAATTTTATCTAAAAGGAAGATAGAAATCGCTAAAGAATATATAAACTTTTTAGGACAAAAAAAAATGAAAAGGAAAAATAGAATTACAAGATCATATATCTAAAAAAAATTTAGAATTTCCAGACAAGATAGAAAATACAAAAGAACTTCAAAAATTTTTAAGGTTATTAAATTATGCTAGACCATACACTAAAAATTTGAGGAAAACTATAAAATCTTTATATAAAAAGACCTCTACAATAAGACAAGAATATTTCAATATAGAAGATATTAAGATTATACAAAAAATTAAAGAACAAGTTAAAAATTTACCAAAATTAACTTTACCCTTATAATCATATTATAAAATAGTTGTAGTAGATGCATCTCATAAAGGTTGGGGAGCAAAATTAAGGGATAAATCATATGAAGAAGCATATTAAAGTACTGAAAAATTATGCAGATATGTCTCATGAAGTTTTAAACAATAACCACAAAATTCAACATTGTTATATTATGAAATAACTGGACTAATAAATGCTTTAAATACTTTTAGATTATTTTTACAACAAAAATTTACAATAAGAACTGATTGCGAAGCTATTATTCATTTTTACAAAAATAAAAGTGAAAAGAAAATATATAATAAAAGATGGATAACTTTTATAACAGATATTGAAGGTAACTAATACACTGAGCTCCATAATTATATCTCAGTGTTAACTTAAGGTATTGATTCTTGGTGTTGATTTTCGTGGAGAAGTTATGGAGCTCGTTCACATGAGATTAACTTGATGACAAAAATCTTTTGACAGATCCTCCAAATAGTTGTGGTCGTATCAATATTTAACGAATGAGGTAAGAGATATAGTGGAGTAGAGTGTAGCTGCGAGGCTTTGATTAATCAAATTCCAACTAGAATGAGCATTGTTGACCAAATTGTTTTTCATGAGAGGAGTAGGATGGATCGAACATCCATCAAGAAATGATTCGAAACCATTTGCTTTTAATAATTTATTGATCTGAGAGTGTCAAATGGGAAAATTATCAGTGGTCAGATGAGTTGTAACAAGACTTTTGATGTTCCTGTAAGAAATTTGAGGGTTGTAGGAATTGGTGCAGATAATGGCTGAAATGTGTTTGTATTTGTTGTAGAGTTTGCATAATCCAGAAGTATGACTTGAGAATAAATCTAAGTGAGCATGGGATTGCAAGCATACCAGAGTACTTGAAGATCAGGTAGGTAAGTGGGTCAGGTGAAGGGCTCAGCCAAAATCAAAAGTAGCTGGAGTCCACATGCCAGTTAAGATGACTTGGGGTGGAGAAAAAGAAAAAAAAAGAGTTGCTTTCGTCAGAAACACAATAACAAAACTAGCAAAAGCATGTGCAGTTCAGGTCGGTACTTCACAGGACACCTCCATAAACGACTTTCTTCGAGTTCTGGATACATATCCCGAAGTTAGGTCAGATACATGGTTCTATCTAAAGTCCTTAAAGTTGTTGGAGGACCCGACTTGCAAACATATATTCATGAAGATGCCCCCCAAAATTTAGGTTGATTATTTATGTTTTTCTATGGACAATTGATTTTGTAGAGTTATTGTTTATTGATTTTGCTATTTTTTTCCATTCATTTCACAGGTAATTTGATTTGGATATTTTTATTTCGAGCACTGACAATCAATATTTTTCTCTGTAATTATTTCTGCTCATTATAATTCGTCTTTAGTTTTTAGATGTTCTTTTTAACGTTGTGTGATTTACACTTATTACCAGAACATAACACTTCTCTAAGATTGATTCACAACACTTAAGACTTACAAGAAAAATTGTTGCGGCTATGGTTTTGTTTTACGAATATTATAACCCCTACATCTTCCGAACTCTCTGCATGATGTTAACTTATATTGGTGATAAAGGAGTCGTTGAGCTAATACATGAATACCTCAAAAGGTTCAGTAACTTGTTTTGTAAAAAAAAAACCCATATTTTTTTATCTGCTCGATGAACTACATATTCATCATGGACTCCACAACTCCTTAAGAATGACAACAAGAGAGGTGTTAGCAATAACCCTCTACATTTTATCACATAATGAATCAATGAGGGGAGCGGTTGAGCAATTACAACATTTATCGAAGACAATTAACAAATATTTCTTGATGGGTTTGAAAGCACTTGTCAATCTGTCGGCAAAGATAATTAAGCCAGAGGATCCAATATTCAAGATAATTCCAATAAATATTGCAAATGATCCGCAGTATATGTCATTTTTTAAGTTAATTATTTTTAACACATTACATCCATATGTAAAAAAGAGTTGTGTTGTAATCACAACTTGAACTAATCTGTACGAACTATATTGAAGCGATTGACAGCGCCTACGCGGACTCACGAGTATCCAACAGTGAGATGTCGCATACATTGAACATTGCAGAACAACCACACAAAATGTGATGGTCATATGTGACTTCAACACATGCTTTACTTTTGTGATGACTGGTTTGGAAGATAATGCACATGATAATCATATTTTTACTTTTATGATAAGAAATCGAAGACACAGCTTCCCGCACCTACCTATAGGTTCGCAAAAATATCAACCACAATTGTTTTTCTTTAATTTATTACTAATTATGGTATTTAGGATATGTAGATATTACTTGATCGATGTTGAATTTCCTTTACAAAGGGGGCATATGAAGCTATTTTCAGATATGAAGTATCATATTCCTGATTTTAAAAGATCAAGAAATAAATGTTTAACAAAAGACACTCCTCCTTATGTGGCGTAATTAAAAGATTGTTTGGAGTGCGGAAGAAGAAATGGGTCATGTCATATGATGTGTCAACGTATTCATACCAAAACATGTGCAAATTGTAGCGGCCACGATCAAGCTCCACAACTGCATTCAATGACACCATTCTCGAACTGATGTTGACTTCAGCATTCCGTTGATGACAACTTGCAGGTCCCACCGAAAACTTTTTAATATATAATAGGGTAATCTATATCACAACTAGAAGTGGAATCACATGAATATTACACCCAATATGACGAAGGTGCCACAAAAATGATTGATTTGAGAGAGTGGATTACAAATGTCATTGTTGGATGTTGATTGTACTATTCTTCTTTATTTTATAAAGTTTATGTTTATTTTATATCACTTGTATTATTAGTATTTTAAATATTAGAAGTTTTATACTGTTGTAATTATTTTTTCTCCTTTTTTCGATTCTTTTTTGTATTTTTTTCGGGTTTGTAAGGTCCATGATGAGACGTTTGACCTTGTGGGTTCTTTTGAATGACCTAGTAGTCACTGTTGGTCAGTGTCACAATTAAAATCCTGATAAAGACAACCAAACTCCTCTTTTCTTTTCGATTCTAGGGGATTTGAGACACTTCTGGATAACTTATTTAGTCGTTGTTGGTTGGTGCCACATTTAAAATCCTGATAAAGAAAACCATGTTCCTTTGTTCTTTCTTATGCTTAGGTTTTTGAAGTACTTATGGATGGTTTTTTTTGTGATATGTATATGTGACACACATGAGTCTAATATTAAGTGAGCTAAATGAAACCAATAAACCCTGTTTTATAAGATTTGTTTTCTTCTTATTATGTCATTTTCGGTGGGGTTGATATACTTAGTTTTCTGAGACCCCACACTCGCATAAAAATGTAATTGTTCTATCGATTATTGATATTTTAGATATTGTAAGTTTTATGTTATTAGTTTTTTTTATAATTCAGGAAATATGAGTTCCAGGATTTCAGGGCCTTCCTGATGAGTGCCCCACCACTGCAAACAACAAACAACAAACTTCCTTATTGATGTCACGTCGGGCACATAACTACGGGAGACAGCTGTATAGGTGTACTCGGGGCATCACGGAGAAGTGAGACTTCTTCTGGTGGGCAGAAAGTTTGATAGATTTCACTGCCGATAGTAATCGGGGTTGGATGGTATTCATGAAGGATGACGTAGCTCGTGACATACACGATATGAATTTTAAAATTAATATTATTATAATTTTAATTGTAATTTTAATAATTTTTTTCTTTTTTTTAGTAAATTTGATACTTACTGTTAAGTAATGCGGGCATCTTATTTTTTGTAGTGTTCTGAAGTAATATTTTGTTTCTCAAATATAAAATATATTACTATAACAGTTCTGTTACAAACAACATTACTACACAGGGGTGAATGATCATTTTTCTAGAAACAACTGCAAATCAATTGTTTCAAGCAACACAAATCAAATAGCTAACCAACTTATTTAGACCAGCTGCTAATCAATAACTTATCTTATCAGCTACATATCAACAACTTATTAAATAAGTTGTAGCTGCCCCAAACAGACTACAAGAATTGGGTTTCAGTGTCTGAAATGAGTTGGGTTAAGGGTCTGTTTGGGGCAGCTGTAGATTATTTATAATATTCTGATAAGCAGATTATTCTGATAATCTGCAGATTATCAGAATAAACTGACTTGCTGTTTGGGGCAGCTTATTCATAACAACTTACTGGGAGCTGTTTTTGAATAAATGATCATTTTGCCCTTGTTTGGTTAAGCTGTTTGCAACAGAACTGTTTATGGAAAATTATAGATAAAACAAATGTCTCAAAATATTACAGTTCAATTACAGAAATTAAAATACACTGTTCATCACTTTGTGAGTATCAAAACAAATAAAATAAGAAGAAATACAAATACAATAACAAGTAAAATTATTAAAATGTTTAGTTTAAAACTCTGACGTCGCCTCTCCTCGGCGGCACTGTACTCTTGGGAAACCATCTTAACATGATCACTATCGGGCTTAGCACGATCATTGTCGGCCTAGGAGTATGTCAGAATGTCGGCGCAACGAAAAAAACCGCATCTTGCTGAAACACCCCTTTAACAACCGTAGAACTGTCTCCCACTGCTATGCTACTGAGGTGACGTGAGTAAGGGAGCCGACAGTCTGTAGTAACACAACACAATTCAAAAAGTCCTTAAAATTCTAGAGCTCATACTGCTAATGAGATAAAACAATCAAAAGATATTATTGTTAGATCACCGAACTAAACAAAAAACTAAAAAAGAGAAGAAAAAAAAACTAAAACTAAACAGGGCAAAATAAAGAATTTAAAATAAAATGCAAATTCATACTACACTGAATTACTTCATAAATGAAAGATACGAAATTTTTAATAAAATCTAAAAATACAAATCTATACTACATTTGATTACATCCCAAAAGAACATATTATAAATGAAAAAGTGTGGCTGAATCAACATCCAAATATAACTTCTACGATAAACTCCCCAAAGCAGCCATCTCGGCTGCCCTCACCGTCCTGAGTTTCATATTCAATTTAAATTTAAGCCTGTCGTAATCTCTTACAGTTAATTATTTGAACCTCTTAGCAATATTTTGTCAATCTTCCTTATTAAAATACGTGGTTGGTATGTTCCTCAGTTCAATTTCCTTGATACATAGATCACAAAATAGATTTGTAACTTCTTTATCCTATATTGCGGAGGGACCCCCTTCAGTCGCCTTAGACATTGAACTATAGGGAACAAATGAACATCAGTTTCACAACCTATGAAATTATCCTTTGCAATTTTTTAAAAAATAACATATTATAAATAAGCACCGACAACCAACATCATTTCCACAACGTTTCAATTTACAAAAAAAAAAAGTAAACAAGAGATTTATGTGGTTCGGCCAATAACCTACATCCACAGAAGACAATCCACAAAAGTTAAAAGGAAATCTGTAAGATTACATAGCTATGAATAAGCTCTCAAATATGTAAGCTTACTACAACGTGCTCTCAATTAACAAGCTCCATACATATAACACTCGGTCAACCTTTAAAAAAAAAATGGAAACCAAAAACTAAAATTTGAATGATTTTCTCTGTGTGCAATTTCAAGAGGAGTGTCAAATGCAACCTAGTAAGCAACAGGACTGACAAATGATTGAAGATAAAGAAATATGCGTACCCTAACATCTCTTCCAGATAAACTTGCCAAATTTCATAAATTTTTTTTTGGTAATGAAGAAACGACTTAAAATACTTCATAGGAATCATCAACATCAAAGGGAGAACACCACAACATGCAATTCTTCCTCCTTTTTCTCCCTTTGGTGATAATAAAAGTCCACCAACTAACATATAAGAACACAACATGTTTTCATTCTTTCACCCTTTTCATGTATGTTAAAAACCGAATGTCATTTGAAAGCCTAATATAAAACACACAGCCTCGCATATGCATACGAACAATAAACCAAAAGCAGGTACAACAAATAACTTCGGATCCGTGTATCGAAAAGACCAAGCAAGCATTAACAAATCCTTGTATTGGAAAGACCAAGCAAACATTGCCATATGTATTGTACTTAACTCCTTAATGCTATAACCATTGCCATTCTTAACTTGAACCAAAAGATAAGAGTATGAAATCCTCTCAATGACAAGATAGATATGGGTTTGAAACATTAGACATACAAGCTATTAAGCTAGCATAGGAGAATCAATAATATCGTAATAATTTGACATGCATTTTCATGAACCAAGCCTCAATCTTCAATTATATAACCAAATCGATTTCCATAGCTTGCATCAAAGTCATAATCCATAGAAAGGACGATGACATTTTCCACCATATATATGCAACACATAAACATGAATTAATAGCAGCATTTTCATGAACCAAGCTCATACCTATGTCTCCTAAAAATGAGAATTAATTGCAACTCCTATAAACATGAATTAATTGCAGCTCTTAAACATTTTCATGAACCAAGCAGTATTACTCCTCACTCCATGAAAAAATACTTGCTTTTCCAGTTGAAATAATAAGAAGAGTAAAGATATTATTCTTCGATCATGAAACGACCGAAAAAAATCTTAACGAGCAGCAAAAATCGAAAAGAAATTTGGCCCCGATACAAGGAATCCATTCTTCAAATTTTTCTTCACTCCTAAAAAAAAAACGAAATGAATTATAGGGCAAAGAATCATTCGCATTGTTCGAGTTCAAAATAAAATGAAGAAGGCAAAAATATTCGGTCAAGGAAGAAAAAAAAACAAGGCTTGCGGTCCGATCTCCACAAAGAACCATTCACACTAAAATAAAACGACGTTCGATCATCTACAAAGAACCATTCACGCCCATCGACGTTCGATCGCTCTAGAGGAAGCATTCCTTACGAATTGACGGTGAGGGAAAGCATACCTTGTGAATTAGAAAGAAAATCGAATGGAATACAATCCGATCTCCTCTAGGGTGACGAATCCAGGTAGGGAGAGCGCGAGGGAGAACAGGGATAATCAGGACAATGTTAAAAGCTGAACGCGGGACCCAGGTCTTCGCCCGCGTCAAAGGCCCTTAAGAAATTCCGATAAGCTAATGCACTACGACAGGGATAATCCACACGAACGCCACTTCTAAACACTAAAGCAGCGTTTTGAAAACGCCGTTGCACCTAAATAAGCTGCCCCAAACGGGCCCTAAGTTTATGGGGGTTATTTTGAAATATTTGACGTTTGAGTGATTAATTTGTTACTTTATATTATTTTAAAATATTTGATGTTTGAGTGATTAATTTGTTATTTATAAAGTTTTAAATGGTGTGTAAAAAAAAAAAAAAAA
>JXCR01138577.1:131970-142132 GCA_002079205.1 Phalaenopsis hybrid cultivar | reverse complement strand
GAAATTAACTCAAGCTTAGAATTTTGAGATGGCTTTAGGTTTAGGGTTTGGGATGATTTTAGGGTTGGAGTTTGAGATGCTTTAGAAGATGGGGCATGCCAGGAAATTGCATGGCTGCATTGTGATTAAACCTAGAGCACAGGTTGTCAGAACCAAACAACATTTTAAATGCAAAAGTTACAAATAATTGACTAATGAAGACCCGTTAAAAAAATCCACTGAATTCTAATAACCAGAAATGAGAAGGATATTCCCCAAATTATCGCGGGACTAAAAAGGTTCTAGAATTTGGGTTTTATGACCAATTTTCCTTGAAGTTTGATATGAGAAGGAAGGGCTATGATTGGTAGGTGAGAGAATAGGTCGGATGGGTTATTGAGGGGAGAGAAGTAGCTGATTAAAGCATCAAACATAATCATAGACCATGCAACTTGCATTAATTGAATTTCTCATGAGTTTGAGAGCCCTTTTCTAGGCATCCAAAGGCCCCTTAATATCTAAATATATGCCTGATTTTTCTAGCTAACTCGAAAAAAAATATAATTTGAAATTCTATTAAATCTTAGCAGAAGAGTAGACAATTCCGAAAATTCCAAAAATTCTTGAAATATTCTTCTTCTGTTCAACATGATTAAATCAAGCTATGTAAATGGCTAATTATCTTGGTTTTGAGTGTAGTAGTGAAGTTTATGCGATGAATAGATAGTTGGTGCTCACCAATTATTGTGGAATATACAAAACTTTTCTTTGGAGAGTTCTAATGTTGGTACTTTTTAAGGAGATCATAAGAAACTCGCTGGAATTCATGCATTATGTAAGATTAATTTGATGTTGGATGATCATGACTTTAATTAAATATTTTTATTGGTCAGAAGAGCATATTGTACTTTATTGATTGTTCTCTACTTAATGTTTGATATTACTGGAATTGATTGTAACACAAGAAAGCTGTGGATTATTTAGTGATGTAGTTACCCATATGATACTCCTGTAGTGAAAGTAGGAGTTTTGAATGTGCCTCGATAAGGTAATATCTATTCAACATTGAAAGTGGGACTCATATTTATGTTTGGATGCAAATCAACATCATAACAATTTGACCCCATTATTCTATTGACCAGGCATTGTCTGAAGGCTTGGTGATATAATGTTTTATTCGAATAACATGTGGGATGAATGCACACTAAAATAAAATCAACTTTTATTTATTGCTTTTGAATTTTAATAGAAAATTTATACCCATTATCATGCAACAAAAAAATTTTTCCTTGTATCAGCACATAATTTATGTAGCTAATTGATGACAACATAACCAAAAAATAATGATGCATGAAGATGATAGTGCATTTTATGAGATATTTTTTTAATTATCCGAAGTCACGCTAAATAATGAGAAATTTTTAATACAACTGTTAACAAATTTTGATATATTTCTAAGGAATATGTAATAAGACTCATAATTGATTTCATTGTAATGGTGATTCATGAATAAGCATTCTATACTATTCCTTTGAAAAATATTTCAAATGGTTTAATTCGATGATTCTTCTCTTCAAATTTCTTTTGCAATTTCATAGTTGATGTTCTGCTATGCATGTTTTTTGTCAGAAAAGTCTTACTAATGATTTCATCGTTAATTTCTTTCCAAATTTTAAATTCACACAATTTCTGTAGGTGGAGATTCAAACAACCTTTATCTAAGTATAAAGCCAATGTGTTCAGTCTCTTGCAAAATAACATAATAGATAATTTCCCAAGAGCAAATTCAAGAAGATGCTCAAGCCTGACTTATAACTCAGGGTCAACTTTTATCAACAACTCTGCATTTGAATCATACTTAGTTTCAATTCAAATGGACCTTCTTTTTCTCCAAATTATGGTCCAAAGCTTGCTTTATTTATTGTTGAGATTGAATTCTTGTTTAGATATGATGCCAGAGTTAACCCAAACAACAATAGAAAATTAAAATTTTTTTATTGGAAGCAAATGTGCAGTTATATTCAAACACACTTGAAATGGAAAATACAACACACACGACACACAAACTCATGTTAGAGCGGATCCTGGGTGAGGGCGGTGATGGATGAGGGGCTTGAAAAGGTGGCAGCGAGGTAGGGAAGGGGTTTCTGGACTGCGGATGAGGGATAGCAGAGATTATGAGCTGCTGGAATAGGGGGGCAGCAAGGGTAGACAGTCCAAACAACTGCGGTTTGCTGTTTGGGGCGGCTGGATAGCAGGAAAATGACAAAGGGAAGGCATTGCGACTGCGGTAGTGATAGTGGAGGGCTGGGTCAGCGAGGACAGCCAGAAGGGATGGCTGGAACGGTGATGGAAGCGAGCATGGGGCGGCTGGAAGCTGTGAACTGTCGGAAAAAGCAAGAGGAGAGCTGACGGCTGATTTGGAAGGAGGAAAGCTGGTATGGTGGAAGGCAGGGGGCTGGAACAGTGATGGCAGCAAGTGGGTGCGCTGGAATCATATGGAACTTGGGCTGGAATGCATAAATTGCGGAAAGAACTACATGAGCAGCAGTTTCAGGCGGCTGTAACAACGAATGGCGGGCGGGAGCAGTTTGGAGGATGCAGAAAGGGTATGGAGAAGACAAACAGCACCTTGGGAGAGAAATACAACTGGAGTATAATCCAATCCCTTGGATACAATCTTCAAAAAGAAAAAAGAATGTCTGCGGCTGTTATGGTAGAAACCCAAGCCAAAACTGCCTAAAAACACAAAAACAACATATTTATAGGCCTAGGGTAAATAGGAGTGGACCTCACTCCTAAAAGGAGGGAAATCTACTTAAAGGGATGGTCAACTGGTCCTCCTGGTCCTGTCCAACCCGCCCTCGCTCACGGGAGTTTGCGGCATTGTTGTGGTACTGTAGGAATGATAGGAAAAACCTCTCCTGGGTCGCTCCCACATCAATATAGTAATGCATATTATATTTTGAGCTTAATTTTTGATATTGAATATGAATAGGTACCTAAAATAGTTCCAAAGCCAGCTTTATTTCAATTCATGTTTAAATACTATTATATGCCCAACTTCAGAATGTGCAATCAAATATATGTAATTTTTGAAGAGCGGGCATTGGTAATATAAATCATCACTCAACGGATATGGGGCATGGAATAACTCTTAAAAGTAGGACTTGATATGCCATTGGCACAATATTTTTGGTCATAAATCGTTATCATTGGACCCTTCAATCTCAATATTTTCATTCAAAAAGAAATAATCAATGAAATATAATCACATGTGGCATATAAAAAGCTTTAGGAATAGCTTAAGTAAAGCTAACATTGATTTTGTAATGATTGCATTTAACATGTTTTCAATGCATTTTGTTTCGGGCAATAAATCAACAATGGCATTCATTGTTAAACATGATTTTAAAAGTATACTATCTCCACAGAATAAAAAAAGCCTGAAGAGGGTATTTTGTTGAAAATAATCACAAATATACAAACTCATTGATGCGGAACCAATTGGACTTTATTAATTTGGTAGTGGGACGCCCATCGGTAAGTGCTCCAACCATTTTTGACCTTAAATTTAGAATAAAACACTTAAACAAAATTTCAGCGTGTATGACACAATTAGTGCCGTATGCCTCTTTTCCCAAAATGCACTTCACACAAACATGCAAAGGCTTTTTTAAAATATCTGTGTATCGTAGTAATTAATTATCCTATATACATTATTAGTCTTCTTCTAATCGTAGATCTTTATCTTTAATATCTTAAATTGGAGCAGCTTCAAGATCAGAGCTGATATGATAGGATTTTTTTAGAAGATTTAGTAGTTATGGTTAGGAGTGTTAATTTTTGTTTAGGCTTGTATCCGGTGCAATCAAATATATGTAATTTTTGAAGAGTGGGCATTGGTGATATAAATCATCACTCAACGGATATGGGGGCATGGAATAACTCTTAAAAGTAGAACTTGATATGCCATTGGCACAATATTTTTGATCATAAATCGTTATCATTGGACCGTTCAATCTCAATATTTTCATTCAAAAAGAAATAATCAATGAAATATAATCACATGTGGCATATAAAAAGCTTTAGGAACTGCTTAAGTAAAACTAACATTGGTTTTGTAATGATTGCATTTAACATGTTTTCAATGCATTTTGTCTCGGGCAATAAATCAACAATGGCATTCATTGGTAAACATGATTTTAAAATTATACTATCTCCACAGAATAAAAAAAGCCTGAAGAGGGTATTTTGTTGAAAGTAATCACAAATATACAAACTCATTGATGCGGAACCAATTGGACTTTGTTAATTTGGTAGTGGGATGCCCATCAGTAAGTGCTCCAACCATTTTTGCCCTTAAATTTAGAATAAAACACTTAAACAAAATTTCAGCGTGTATAACACAATTAGTGCCGAATGCATCTTTTCCCAAAATGCACTTCACACAAACATACAAAAGGTTTTTTTAAAATGTCTGTGTATCGTAGTAATTAATTATCTTATATACATTATTAGTCTTCTTCTAACCGTAGATCTTTATCTTTAATATCTTAAATTGGAGCAGCTTCAAGATCAGAGCTGATATGATAGGATTTTCTTAGAAGATTTAGTAGTTATGGTTAGAAGTGTTAATTTTTGTTTAGGCTTGTATCCGGTGCTAATTTATTGCAGAACCCAGNGAGTAATAACCGGCACTTTGGTTATCTTTTCCAGGTTTCTCAAACTTTTCAATCAATTGCTCACAATAATTTGTTTGTAGATGTTTTTAATTAAGCTCAATCTTCATTTTATATTCAGTATCAGTTTCAACTTCATTTCAAAATTTTCTAGCAAACCCTACTACCAACTTTAATTTAACAATTCTCATACGCCCTAGTTCATATATTTAATGCGAATTAAATGTCTTTTTAAGTATGTAACTATAAAAATTCAATCTAATCTTCTTCTTCATCAAATACGGAAATATTTTTCTTAATGTGATAAGAATTATCAGTATATTTATTTTAGTATTTCTGTGAATCCCAATGATCTTTAAGTTTTTATGATGTTAATAATCATTTTCAATACCAGGCTTTTGTTTAATCGGTTCATTTGATTATCATCGAACTCTTTTGTGGCATCCACAGGCTGAAGACTACAATCATGCACACACATCGTGAATATGTCAAACTGATAATCAATAATGATTAACATCCATGTAGTATTGACTATTGATGGATAACCTATATTCATTGCAAAATTATTCTTTTGATTATTGGAACTTTTCACCACTTAAAATTCTTTTTTTGAAGCACTACTTCTGTTCCTAATATAATTCAGAAAAATAAGAGTGATGATTATATTGAAATTTGTATGGCAGTAAGCAAGAAGAAAAGTAATTAAATGAAAAGAAAATTTGACTTTCTGGAACTATCAAAAAGGCTTTTCTATAAATAAGAATTAAGTTGCTCCTAATGATGACATCCTAACAACATGTAGAAGCTCATCTCACAAGTTTTGGTTCAGGTTAGCAGGCTTGCCTGAAAAAAAAAAACATCTGCCAAATCACCAGATCAAACTCATAATTCATAGAATTTGGTGAACCATTTAACTCAAGTACAACTATTACTGCTGAGTAGTTCTAATTTTTAACAGGCTACTTTAGTCGCAACAACTTATACTCTGAAAAATTTATATACATACCACACAATTCTTATGTATTTACATATCTAACTCCCAAAGTTTAATATTTTTACTTATAACACCTTGGCGTCATAAACCTTTGCATGAAAATGTGTATTTCATTTTTTAAATGACAGGGAATGCGATACTTTTAATGTGATGTTAAAGATTTGAGCGGTATGCATGTAAATATGATTGTTTAGGTGTTTGTGGTATGTATGTAGATGCCCCTTTCCTTTTTCCACGTTAGGTTCCCGTTTTATATTCTAGTGTGGAAAAGTTTCCTCAAATTGTTATTAGAGCATGGAAGTAATTAGAAGAGTTACAAATTCTTTGTTGGTCATTTGGTTTTGAAAGGTTGCCCGCACATTGCCTAACAATGTGCCATTTGATTATATTTTATGGCAGCTCAGTTTTGGAAGAAGAGGAAGAGCGTGGGGTTGCTCACATTGTTGAACACCTTGCTTTTAGTGCCACAAAGAAATTCTCAAACCATGATATTGTTAAGTTTCTTGAAAGCATTGGAGCTGAGTTTGGTGCTTGTCAGAATGCTTTAACTTCTTCAGATGAGACAATTTATGAATTGCTTGTTCCAGTAGACAAACCTGACCTATTATCTCAGGCAATATCTATTCTTGCTGAATTCAGCTCTGAGGTGTGTTGTCTATCATTTATTTCATTATCTGTTATAATTTAGATGTGTTTTTTTTATTATTGTACCTATGTATGATATAGGTTCGGTTTTCAGCAAAGGATCTAGAAAAAGAGCGTGGGGCTGTTCTAGAAGAGTATAGGAGTGGTCGTAATGCATCTGGTCGGATGCAAGATGCTCACTGGACTCTAATGTTTGAAGGATCAAAGGTGCTATTTCTTAGTCTGTTTTTTGGCGTTGCTTTAAATGAGCCTGTCATCTTTGGAAAAAGGAGTAAAGTGCTAAAATAGTTTCCTTATTATTTACATAAGGTCATTTTAGTTCCTGAGTTTATAAAAGTGCTAAATTAGTTCCCATATCATTAATGGGAGACAAAATAGTCTTCATTGAGAACTATTTCAACCCATATTAAAAGATTCAGAGGACTAAATTGAAACTGAAATACTCTGGGACTAAAATGCCACTGCAAAAAGTCCGGGACCGTTTTGACACTTTTCTAGTTGGAAATATCAAGTTAAATCATTATGCTAATATTATCTCTGCTCTATTAATTCCTTTTGAGTTTGTATCACTCTCAGCTGTGTTTGCTAGCGTTTTCTGTTACTTGAATTTTCTTGAAATTTTAAACTATCAAGTCATTGACAATCATCTTTCTTCGACATTCAAGGAAATACACTATATTTAATGTGTGATGTACAAATTTGGCTACGTATGGTTAGTGTGCATCATGGATGCTAAATCATCCAATACGGACTATTGAGTTTTAATACTTAACTATTTTGTGGAGCATTGATATGCATTCTATCTCAATTCATATTCAGTGAAGTTGACAACATAAGGTCAGTGTGTTCTCTGTTTGTTTTGGAGTTGATGTTTCAAATGTTTGGTTTCTGTGTTGATGTACTACTATAAAAGCGTTTATGGTATATGTTATTTTATTTGGTGGCTTTTAGATTCATGCTACACATGTTCTATGGAACTTTTTTATTTTATTTAAATTGTTAAGATACCTGTTCTTTTTAGTTTTTTCTTCTAATTTTAGTCATACTTATATTTTCTGCAACAAGTCATCCACAAATAGTTTGAGTTGGAATTTAACCAAATCCTGCTTTAAGAATTAGAGACCCATATGAATTTGTTTTTATTTATAGAATCTCAAAACCATATCTAATCATATTCTATATACTCGTTTTACTTTTTTGCGCTGAAAACTTTCTCCCCCTGCAGACTC
Organism: Phalaenopsis hybrid cultivar; assembly: GCA_002079205.1. NCBI lineage: Eukaryota > Viridiplantae > Streptophyta > Magnoliopsida > Asparagales > Orchidaceae > Phalaenopsis > Phalaenopsis hybrid cultivar. Next base: position 134,603 of record JXCR01138577.1, on the reverse strand, counting down.
CGCCGCCATAATCCTCTCCTGTAGCCTTTCACGTCACTGTTTTCTCTTCGAGATCCATTCATACTCATCTTTTGTCCCCGAATCCTATTGGTTTTAAACTATAATGCCCACAATAAACTGTCAGGAATCTTCAGTTCCATTCGCCGTGATTGGCCGCTCCCTTCTAAGCCTCCGGTGAGATCAAGTTCATGCCATGGATGGGCCGTCATGAACTTGGCTCGAGCCAAGAGCAAGAGCTCAATTCCTTTTAGCGTCATGTCGTTGGTCTTTTTACCGACCTATCTTCTTCTGGCGGAGACGAGCTGCTCTCGCTTGCCTGGGTACGTAAGCCACTCCATTCAATCCTCCTTTGCCAAGAGGAATTTCGTTTCATTCTCTTCAATAACCGGACAATCCTCTCCTATCCTCCACTTGGTCGTTTTATCATTGAGTTCTAAGATTGCGGGGTGAAGCCCTTCGACGTCTGCAACGCCATACGCGACGGGATCGTACAGGTGAGGAGTGGCAAAAGCACATCTAGTTTGTTCTCATTTCCTTAGATACATGCAAAAACCCATTAGCGAGAGCCAGCTCCGCAACGCTAAGAAGGCTTTGACGGATCTCGCTGTGCTTATGCTTGATGAAAAGAACCCGATGTAAATTCTTGCTCTGCGAAGTCATTTGTTTGGCCGCAATAGCCCGAGCGCTGACAAGGATCACTATCTTACCGATGGCCACTTTTGGTCCTTGTCCTGGAGCGTTTCCAGATCATGGTCGATTGCACAACAACTGCAAGCTATTGGCAGCAACATATATGCTTCACGTGGAAATGAGATTGCGGCCACCAGTTCCTCACCATGAGCTCAGTTCTTCATTTGGTGCTGTGGGCTCTTGTCGATGCCATACCTTGTAATGCAGTGGGTTTCAAAGTAATTTTCAATTCCCAAGAGCTTTTCTTAGAGGGCTTCGATTTTGTCACTTCATGATAAGATAATGGAGAAATCGACGAAGGGAGAAAGGAGGAATTATACTGGGTTGTTGAAGGAGATTCATCAGATTGAGAAATGCACACGCCCTTTGTTGGAGTTGATTGATTCACTTCATTTTCCAATCTCAGAGGATAAGGTGATGGAGTTATCAAAAAGTTTGTATGAATTAAGTATTGTGTTTGATTCTTTGAAGGAAGGATCGAAGCCATGTGAGCTCCAAGTGAGAGAGGTACTCTATCGTATTGTGCGCAGTAGACCCTCCTCTGAAGCTTTTCCCTGCAACAACTTCTCTAAAACTTTTTCCTGCAGTAGGCCTCCAGAACTTTTCCTGCAACGAACATCCACCCGAATTCTTTCTGCAGCAGGCCCTCCTCCGGAATGTTTCCTGCAGCAGGCCCTCCTCCAGAATCTTTCCTGCATCAGGCCCTCATCTGGAGCCTTTTTTTGCATTAGGCCCTCCTCCGGAGCTTTTTTTGCGGTTGGTCCTCCTCCGTAGCCTTTTCCTGCATCAAATTCTCCAACACTTTTTCCTGCAATACCCTCCTCCAGAGTTTTTTTCTGCATCAGACCTCCTCCGAAGCTTTTTCCTGAAGCAGGTTCTCTTCCAAAGCTTTTTTCAGCAGTAGGTCCTCCGTACTTTTTCTTGCAGCAGACCGTCCTTTGAAATTTTTTCTTATTACAGACCTTTTCTTAGGCTATACCCTGCATCTTTCTTTGTAGGCGTTCTTTCTTCTTTATGCTGAACATACACTGTAATTTTTCTTGTTGTTTGTCTACTTTTTTGCAAATTTCTTTATAGCATTACATGTAAGAGTTTTCCATCTAATTACGACACTGCAAAAATTGCAGCAGATGACATTCGCAGTTAATTAGAAGTCAGTTTTTCCTGCAAGTTGTCTACTTCTCTGCAAACTTCCTTACAACATTATTTGTAGGAGCCTTCTGCCTACCTACAGACATTATAAAAATGGCAGTCAAAGATAACCGCAGCACGGGATGAAGAGATCAACTTCTAGCTCACAAGATGTTCTTGCCCGTTGATGTTTTCAGATCCATGTTGATCATGGTTTTCAATCATATTTCAACTTGAGGGGAGTGTTAGAAGTCATATTAGGAAATATTTTATTTCTGTTAGAAGTTATATGAAAATTAAATTAATTTCTTTGGATTGGAGTTATTTTCTTTCCAATTTTATGCTTTATATTGTTTCCTTTATCTCCATGTAATTAATATGAATTGCTTAATTGGAGATGTAGTTGTTATGTTTTTCGTTTGCTGTTATTTCTTTTTTATTGTCTTTCCTATTCTGGGATTCATGTAAGGATTATTTATACCTCACTTTCATATCAATAATTTTATTTCACATTAATCTGAATTCCAATACCAGCTGGCTTGATTTCTCCTTTAATTTGAACATTTGATTGCTATTTTTGTTGCAGTATGCAGAACGTTTACCAATTGGATTAGAAAAAGTAATACGAACAGTTACTCCTCAAACAGTCAAAAAGTTTTATGACAAGTGGTATCATTTGCACAACATGGCTGTTGTTGCTGTAGGTGATTTTCCTGATGCACAGGTCTGAGTTCCCTAAAGCTTTGTTGTTCTTGCTTTGGGGAAATTTACATGCATACGACATAATTCCTACGTATTTACATATCTAACGC